>PVKV010007682.1:0-67008 GCA_004027835.1 Alouatta palliata
CGCCCAGCTAATTTTTGTATTTTTAGTAGAGACGGGGTTTCACCATGTTGACCAGGATGGTCTCGATCTCTTGACCTCGTGATCCACCCGCCTCGGCCTCCCAAAGTGCTGGGATTACAGGCGTGAGCCACCGCGCCCGGCGGGGATTTCTTTAAAGGAAATTAAATAAAAGAGAATTAAAGACCTGGGATACTATAAAATAATCTATCGCATGCACATATAACTGAAATCTCAAGAGCAGAGGTGAAAGGATTTCACACAAGTTATATCTGAGGAGACAGTAGTTGATAATTTTCAAAAATTGATGTTAGAAATTAACTAGCATTTCAAAAATTCAAATACTCTGTAATTTCTAAGTGATATAAATTCAGAGAAAATGGTACAACAAAACTCCTGGAAATCAGAAACAAACAATAAATCTTAAATTCAGAGAGAAGGAACAAAATATATGTTAAAAGAAATGCTGAAAACAAAAGACAATTGGAAGACAACTTTAAAATTAAGAAGTGCTAAATGCCAATCCAGTATTGCATAGACAATTAAAATAGCCTTTTAAAATAGCAGTAAGGAAACATTTATTTACATGTAAATGGTAAAGACCATGGCTAGTCAATGATTCTGTGGAAACAGCAACAACAAAAAGCTGGAAAAGTCACACACAAGTAAACTTTGTGAAGGAGTTAGAAAGTAGTGAGGACTAGATAAATAAAAATTTCAGAGAGGACTAAACTGTTCAGAGGCATATTGGTGGTTGACAGACATTTTTCCTGCAGGTATTTGCTCATTTAAAGTGGATGCTAAGTTTTGAACAGTCAGAGGAAATTTGTCCTCTGAAAAATAAGCAGAAAAGCTGCCAGCAATATTTGAGGTTAGAATTACAAACCGGAAAGTTAAAGGGTCTCAAACACACAGTCAGATTTTCCCAGAGGAACTTCGCTGAATTCTGGGGTTGCATAGGAGACTGAACCATTAGGCCAAATACAGTTTAGTTACAGTAACATTTTAAAAGTCTTTCAGTGACTAGGAAATAAAAAGAATAGTGACCTGACTCAAAGTCACCTCCAATGTTTGCCTTAAATCCTTAGCTACAGCCTGAGTTTATATCAGGCGGAAGTTGAAAAGCTGGGCAGTTCTGACACATGTAGAACTTGGAGTCATCACCCCCATCCTCAAAACAAGAAAAATGCTGTACTAATGAAAACCAACAACCTCTCACACCTAACCCGGAAAAGGGAGAGGAGATACATGAAGAGAGAATCTCAGTTTATTGGAAACAGAAGTAGCTAGTAGCAACAGTGCATGGTAACTGACTAATTACAGGAGTTTGAACATAGACTAATCTGAAAGATAAAATCTCTTAAGGTGAGGAATGAGGAGATAATAAACTTTTGTAAATTTTACCTTCAAGAGCCCTACTGGGTATTCAGAGTGAAGATCAGAGAATGCTCTTGTGTTTCCATCAGGGCAAGGGGACAAGTAGCTGTTTTGAAGTATTTATTCAGAACTGTATTCAGCAAACTTTCTCAATTCACATTTTTCCTAACCGTATTTTTCTACCTTCAACATTTTGGTGTCCTTAGTTTAAAATGTGACTCCTGTAAAGACCATACAGACTGATGAGTGTTTTTCAATGTACTCTGAAAGATGATACAATGCAGTACACAGGAAGTAGTGAGGGATATTTTTCTCAAAAAATAATGTAAGAAAATTTAAACTTCATTTCAAAGTCATTGGTTTACCTTTATTTTAATAGTTCTGGATTCAGCCCAAAATTTATTTACAACATTTGAATTTATGTGAAATTAAAAACATGATGATAGTAATTTCTGGTTGTGATTTAATATTATATTTTTGTCATATATAAAATTATCAATTATTTTTTTACGTTTCATGAATTATTTAGCTTCTGTAAAGGTTTCTCCATCTTTTAAAAAAACCCAGGCTATGATTCTCTCTATGCCTACATTTCACTCCCTATTGGGAGAAATACATTGTGCCTAAGTTCCATTATGTAAAAGTATGCAATAAGTTATTGTTCTCTGCTATTTTCCATTACAAATGCTTGTTGCAAAAGGAAAACATTTTTTATAAATTATATAAAAAATCCACCTTACTATTAAATAAATCTCTGTCATATATTCTGTTACAAAAGCAATGCTGTAGGTGATGGCTAAACCTTTTTACAATATTTTACAATAATTTACATAAATCATCAATAGTGGATTAATTCAGTCAGAGAAAATGTATTGCTTACATTTACCTATTAATTCATTTTCATCTTAGACTAATGTATATTCCCTTAATTTATTCTTAGATCAGTACATAATTTTTAAATATTTAATTCAATATGGTAGCTTATTCTGACATTCTTTACATTACATATATTGGTTTGATTTAATTTTGTAAATGAGTTCTTCAAATATTTACATTACTTTGTAAGTATATTTATACTTACTTGAAGTAATATATGTTTCAGTTAGTTAAAATATATTTAAATTTAAATGTGACCTCTGAGAGACAGGTTTAACTTGTCACATAAATATCTTATAAAAAATAGTATTTCCCTTTCAGGGACTGTGTTAAGAAAAAGACTTCTCTTCCCAAGTCCACAAGGGATGTGGTTTCAAAGGAAGGAGTTTCCCAGTGCCACGTCTCCATATACGCCTCCATCAGGAATGTAAAGTTCTTTTTCTCTGTTCCGCCCCTGTGAGCTAGGTAGAGAAAGCTCAAAAGCTCTGGGCAGAGGGGGCTCTGTTGGGGACCACGTAGCCAATCCAGTGTCAAAGTCAAAGATCAATCACGCCAGAGGAAGTTTGAAAGAACTCCTCTCATTGGAGGAGGACATGAATGGGGAGGGAATAACTTCAGGGTTAAAATCTCACTGGTCCTTACCTATAGGGATTCCTTCTCTGGATCCCCTCTGATGGCAGCCTGGGAGCTGTCTCTCCTTTGCTCTCTTTCTCTCTCTCCTAATAAATCTCTCTCTGCAAAACTCTTTGGGTCCGTGATATTTATTTGAATGGTAAGCTCATCGCCCCTCCAGGGCCCCTTTCCCTATTCTTCCTGGTAAGAGAGGCCAAAGACCTCGTCAGAACATGGAGGGAGCTGAGTATGGCCCCCTCCTGATCGGGGAACTAGGAGCATCTTTGGGTAGCCCCCACTCCCTCCCTGGCTTACATCTTTAGAAAAATACTAGGGTCTAACTAAACAAAAGAGCCACCATTCATATAGGGGTTCAAACTCTTTTACTTATTGATTCAGTAAGAAACGCTTATCTATTCGTTTTTCTATTAAAATATATTTTTATTTAACTTGTGAGACTATATTATCAGTGTTAAATTGAATCCAGAACACAGGATAAAATGTAATTTTCAACACATTTGGTACTTCTGGAAATTGGAGATAGCAGAAATACATCTTACAATATCAAGACAAGGAGACTGATCAGCTTGAGGTCTTTCTCTTCCCAAACTGGATGTGCTATTTTTAGTTAAGTTAGTGAATTCCAAAGTAAAAATCTTCCTAATTTCTCAAGTAGTATAGATCTGCAAGTAGGTATGTCTTATTTAATTAAATTTAAACTGTGTTCTTTCAGTATTGAATTCTTACAATAAACAAATAGGGAATAGTTTTTCTGTATCAATATCACTAAACCTTCTACAAAATGTGAAACAAAGTGATATCTAAGTGATATATATATATATATATATATATATATATATATATATTTTTATTTCATCCAAAGACACTGAAATGAGCTATAAAGAAACATGCTTATATTGGATACTAAGAAAAATACTTACATTAGAGAAAGAATTTTAAAAAACAAAATTACCAAGGAAACATATATCAGTGGTATTATTTTTTTTGAGAAACTGCTTTTCAACTCAACACTTCCTTTTTTCATCTGTTGGAAACTTACCTCATCTCTGGAACCACCTGCCCCTTTTAGGATCAAGCTTGAAATAGCTCACAGTAGTGTCTGTGTTGGAGAGACTGAAGATTTTAAGGAGGAAAAATTCCAAACCTAGAGAATGAGTCTATTCAAGATGCTCAGGCACAGCATGCCATCTGAGGATATATGGGAAGAGGAATGTAGTTTCTCAAGAAAAGGCAATCTCTGAAGTAGCAATGGATTGATCCAACACTGAGTTCAGAGTGGAATGGCAGAGGGAGAGGGGCAAACAAGATTCTGAATATGAAAGGACTTAGACATTTTATTTGTAAAGGAGGATATCAGAGCCTGAAGTCAAGAACTTGGTCTTTGTATATATCCTCTACTCTATCAGTAATTTAATCTTGCAAAAACAATACATTTATGAGCTTAAATTTCCTCACCAATGAAAAGGAGCTATACATGCTTGCTTTTTCTTGTATAACGACTTGGTGGTCACTATACAAATTGCAGGATTTCTGTTATTGTCCATTTTTATATTTGCATATTTTGATGTTTATTACCATGATAATTCGTGAGATTTTGGAAAAGTTGCTGAGAAATGTAAAATAAAACTAAAACAATGGAATTACTTTTGTTTCTTAAAGTAATATACCAGATGATGTGTGTGTGTGTGTATGTGTCTAGAGTAATTAATACAGAGAATGAGACAGAGAGAGAGAGAGAGAGAGAGAGAGAGAGAGAGAGAGAGAGAGAGAGAAAGAGAGAGAATAAAATTGTTTCTCAGTGGGTTGGACTACAATCAATAAAATAAATTTTATTGAAAATATTTCAGGAACCCTTCATAGAAATGTTAACAAATGTGTTGGTATGGGCACTGGGTTGAAAATTAACCCCCAAAGAGATGTGTTCAACTTTCAGTTGCTGGAACCCATGTAAATGACCTCATTTGGAAAAAAAAAAAAAATATTTGCAGATGTAATTATCTTCAGATCAAATCATCCTGAATTTAGGGTTTATTATCCTAAATCCTATGATAAATGCCCTTATGAGAAAAGTCAGAGAGAGATTTGAATCATAGACATAGAGAAAAGAAGGTCACAAACTGAAATTAACTTGCCACAAGCCAAGGAATATGTAAAGCCACCAGGAGCTGGAAATGGTGAGGGATGATCCTTTCCTAGAAACTTTGGAAGGAATATGGCCTTGTTGCACTTTGATTTCTAATTCTAGTGTTCAGAACTTTGAAAAGGCTAACTTGTATTGTTTGAAGCCATCCCGTTTGTAGTAATTTGTTATAGTAGTTCCAGGAAATGGATACAATGTGCAAGAAAACACCATACATAAACCACTGCAACCAAATTGAATTAATCGTAAACTGAGTCTCCCAGAGTTACATTATCCTTGGATCAAAGATGTTTATTTTTAAAGAATTCCCTTACCCTCAAGGTTTGAGTATCTACTACGTGTATTCAAAACAAATGTGTAACAGATTTTCAAACCCAGGATAAAATAATCATGCCAAAGAAAACTCTGAACAACAAAAGCATTGTTAAAGCCTATACAGATAAAGATAAATCATTAAAGGTACATTTAACTAAAAAACTATCATATTTTTATATGTCGGATATTACTTTATGGTTATTTTATTTTGTTTGTAAATTTGTTGGGTCACATGGACTTTATTGAAAGCTACATTACCAACAAAATTGGGAATGAAGTGGGAAACAGTATATTTCTCTCCAGTTGTGACAGGGAGAACGGTAATAAAAAAAATCATATGAAAGGATTGCATTATCATTTGAAGAAAGAAAAGCAGAGACACCAGTATGGTGCAGAAGAGACAAGATTCTCTGGCCAAACTGATAGTTGATTAGTAATGGGAAGTTAAAAATATGTATTAGCTAATATGACACAGTTTATCATTTATCCAATATTATTTTCATAAGTAAATTAAGAATAAAATATAAATATATATTAATAGCACAGAGTAACCAGGTCCATTTGTAATTACTAATGAAAATTTATCTCAAATATTAGCTTTCTATAATAAATGAATATCTGTTGAAAAATTCCCCTTAAGGATTTAGTGTCCAAATACTCAGTCTTAAGCAATTCTATTTAGAATAGTGTTGCTTTAAGTATGCAGTGGAAAAACACAAGCAAAACAAAACAAAACAAAAAAACTAACAATAAAAGAATAAGATGCAGATTGCTTATCTCAATATAGGTCAGTTGAATCAAGAGCTATATAGAACCGCTGCTATCTAAATAAGGTTTGTGATCTCACTGTGTTGCCGGCTATAAAGACTACGTTTCCTGTACTTCTAGAAATGCAGGAACACAGGAAGAATTCAGAGGGAGTTGACATTAAACACATTCATTTAAGAATGAGTAGGAGTCTATGAGGTGAACAATGCTCTGTGTGGCTATCTTTCTCTAAAGAACAAGAAGTCTTTACTGAATTATAGATTTGACAATACAATAATGATAATTTTGCATTGTGATTTAGATAATGATTGATAGGAACAAAAATATAAACATAGGTGCTCCTATAAAATCGCAGTAATGATAATTTGGTATTGTCAAATCTATAATTTCTTGGATCTAAGTTTATAGTACTAAGAAAAATAGACTAAATTCAGACTGTGAAAGTATTTATTAGCTATTTTAAGAATTCTGGAACTGATTCCTTAAAGAAGTAAAGTTTTAAAAATTGAGTTGGTTTTGGGCTTTTGAGAGGGCTCTGTTGGAGTTTCTGCCTTCACTTTTAGGTTGTATTAACTTTATCTTCTGGAATTTTGATTGTGTTGAAATTAGCAGGAGGACAGTGATGGCAGGGGCAGCCCTTCTGGAATGGCCACTGCTACGATGCCAGCTGCAGGGCTGGAGGCATGGCCAGGCTGTGAATTCCACAGAGCTGGCAGGGTCAGGAGCACTGCTCCATTTTGAGTTGGGTGGTTGGGAACCTTGCCATTCTGGGAGGAGCTGCAGCTACCCAGCCATGGCTGCAGACCCAGACATCCCTGTGCTCTCAGGGACCTGAGAAACTCCCTCCCCCAGAGAGTTGGAAGAGCCTGCTTCTGCTGCCTGGCCTCTCCCTGCTCCTGGTAACTGCTCTGATTTTGTAGCAAAGTTGAATTCTAGCCCAGGCTTTGTCGCAACCCAGCCAGGGGTGCAAATACCTGGGGCCCCACTCACATGCCACCCCCCCGCTGCCTTAGCCTCCTCCAGACTTTGGGCACTGAGGAGCCCAGAAGGAAGACTGAGGAGGGACTGAGGACAGCTGGGTGCAGACCTGCAGGTTTCCCTCAGTATTAACAGCCTGGGCGTCATGGGCACCATGGATGGCAGGTTGATGATGGCAGGAAGCAGACAGGCTCCTGGGCAGAAAGGGGTGGGTCCCCAGTGAAGCCCTACCTTCAAGCCAGGGATGACCTGAAGTGTGGGTTGGGGCTGCAGGTTCTGCGGACCAAAGTGAGAACTTTTGGTGCTTTTTCTCAGCCCACTGCTGGCCACCCATGGACCAATCAGCATGCACTTCCTCCTCTCTGAAGCCTATAAAAACTCCAGACTCAAGCAGATTCGGCAGATAAGGGGAAGATCTACCTGAGGATAGGAGCTACCCATTCCAGGTCTCCTCTCCACTGAGGGTTGCACAGACACTGGGATGACCTGCCTGCAGAAGGGAGGTACCCAATTTGGGTCTCCTGAGAGCTGTTCTGCCATTCAGTGAAGCTCCTCTCTGCCTTGCTGACCCTCTAGTTGTCTGTTTACTTCACTCTTCCTCGGCGTGAGACAAGAACATGGGACCTGATGAATGGTGGGACTAAAATAGCTGTAACACACAAACAGGGCTGAAATACCCCTGATTTCCACATTGCAGGTGATGAAACGTAGAGAAGATATGCAGCCCTTTGGGGATCCCAGACTTAGGGGTTCCTTCAGCCAGGGCTATGACACCCTTTTTGGAGTTTGGCAGTTCCTAGCATCTCCAAGCTTCTGGGTGCCAGTGTGATCATCTCTTCCAGACATAGGTGCCCTCAGTAGAAGCCACAAGCAGCACATTTGGTCCAGCGACAGCCTCACACAGAACTGGCCCCTGTGCTGATACCTGGAGCCTCCCACTTCACCACAGCAGCCAGTGTGCCTGGTTGTGTGCCGTGGCTGGACACTGTGCTCGCTCACCCACACGCCCCTCGCCACTCTGCAACTGGCTTGCACTTAGCAGGTGTGGGATCCGGGGTGGTAGTGCAAGCAAAGCACAGCCTGCTGGGCTGAGTAGGCAGAACAAGCCCAGCAGGTGCAAGTAGTTCTCAGGCAAAATGCACTGCTGGCCACAGAGGTTTCAAAGCAACACCCTAAGGACCCTGTGACAGTAGGTCCAAGAACAAAGCAAAGAAGGCTCCTTAATAGAATTCATATATTAAGAACATAGGCGTTCCTATGAAATATGCCCTTCAGTGAAGAGTTAGAATTAAAATAATGGGATAACAGGGAACATTAAACATCAAATAAACATCAAACACTCAATTTTGGACTTCAAAATTCCTAGATGTTCTATGCTTATGTTAGTGGTTTCCGTTCTAAAAACAAAATCTTGTCCAAGCATGGCTCTTAGAGAAAAATGGTAATAGGAGCTTACGTGTGGTTACTCTACACCCTTTGCTGTGAGGCAGCTTCTGGCTATGATGTATATCTTTGCTTAACACAGTTGCCATATTCCATGTTTTTCCTATAATAAACTCCATATTTTTAAGCATTGTCATGTTGGATCTAGTGAATCTTCTTAAAAATTGAACCCATGTGACCTCACTGAAGGCAAAATTTTTTAAATATTACCTTTCAAAATCACATTGTTTCTACCTGTGTGAATCTTATTTTGGGCTTCAGAATATAAATTTATAATGTTACATTTACCAAAAGGACAAAAAATCTGCTTTCTTTGAAAATTAATAAAAATTTTGTAATAAACTTCAAATTGTATATTTTGGTGAGAATTTACATAATTTAGTGAGAATTTTATGTATTTTTGACACAGTTTTGTATCCTTTGAGATATTTACTGTTTTCTTATGAACATTAAGTCTAATAAAAAACAGCAAAAAATCTTGAACGAATAGCTGTCACATATTCACTAGCAGTTGACCGAGTGATTCCATAGTGAAAATTAAAAATCTACAGAGAAACTTTTAGGATCATATTAAGACCTAGATTAAGATCGTGTTACTAATTGGAATACTACTATTGTAAAGGACAACTCACAAAATATATATTTCGTTTAAAAACACATCGTAGTCTAAATATCTTCAACGTTTGATGAAAAATGTAAAATTGTTATTAGAAATAATAAGAGAGAGCAAGCTGGACTGAGTTCAATTCCTCTCTTTCTTTGATGGCTATAAATAAGAAAATTATTTGTTTTAAATGTATACCTAACAAATCCCATTGGGAAATGAATATTTCATTTTTATCATTTAAATTCAGATGTTGCTTACTGACAAGTTTATATTAAGCATTTGGACCTGTGTATATCTAGCTTTTCTCAAGTGAAAATGGTTTTAGCTCACTCTCAATATTTTTGATAACACAGTGTAAAATATTTCATTAAAACATATGCTGGAAGATATGTATCATTTTACAAAGTAATACTGATGGAGTTCTAATACTGTACAAGTTTGTATGTGTGGGTATATGTGTAGCCTATATGTTTGAGAGAGGAAAATAAAGACTGTTTTGTTTTCTAATAATATGTCATATAGTACTTAATAGCTATTATGATTTAAAGGGGGAGAATAATAGTCAAGAAATTTAGAAAGTCAAAACTATTTATCATTTTCTTACTCCCTGTGTTTCAGAACAACTTAATTTTCCTAAATATTCATTCAAATGACTTGAATATAATTTTCCTTACACATAGGAACTATCAAATATTATTTTCTAACATTTTCTGAGTTATGTGTGATGCTTTGAAACGTGTGTGCTTACACATATGTTTTGGCCTTTGGATAATTTAATGATGAAATCAACTATAAAGTAAGATTTTTATGATTAAGGACACATACCTACTACAAAAATGTCATATGACTTTTCTTGTATTAAAAAATGAAACCATCTAGTATTAAAACAGAAATCATACCAAATCAAAGAGCAGTGGAAGTAAACCAACAGGTGTTTTAACTTTATGTTTAGAAATAATCATAAAAATAAAAATGTGTCAACAGCCAAAGATCAATATGTAAATCTTATTAAAAGTAGCTGATTTTAATTTTAGCTAATTTATTTAGATTCATAAAATAAAAAGGCTTATTACACATAGTTTTCACCTGTTTACTTCACTTGGCATTCTTACCCACATATAAGATGTGACTGTTTTAGCAACATGAAGTTAGAAATTGAGATTCTTGACCTTGTAAATTATTAGTTATCATTAAATTGGCCTCAATCAACTCAAGTGTAATTGCAGTAGCATGGTTCTCTGTGTAGCTGAACAGTTTGTTGAATGCTTATTTTGTTATATCAAGCTGAAAATGCTAAATGATAAGGCAAGTAATTCCTGAATCAGTGGCATGTCTCAATTATCAGTAGGGAGACTTTTCAAATTGCACTGTTGATTTTTTTTGTGAGAGTATTGCTAACCATCCATGGGCTAATGACTAGCTAAAAAACTAAAATATATGGAGTTTAAGCACTTTGACAGACAGATCCTGGTAAAGGTGAATCTAATCTTTTCAAAGACTGGTTCTATTTTAAAAACTGATTTAAATATCAAGTGTAGTGTGATTTAACATCTAATTTCAAATTCAGATAGAATTTCATAATGAAGTTCTTTTGTTAGTGTTTCTACAATTTTAGTAAAAATTTAGTATTAGGGTCTTACTAAATATTGCAGTAGGCGGAATTTGGCAGCATTTTTATTTTAGTCTATATTCGTTTAATTGGAAATTGAAATAAATGCCTTTCATTTTATTATCTTCCAATGTTCAAAGATGCTTTTACCCACTGCAGTTTTATATACTATGTAATCATCAATGAAGTTGATGTAAATATTATAATTATTTGAAATTTAATTGTTCTAAGTGAAAATATTATTAGATTTGTAGAAGACTTATTGACATGTAACTTATAATCCACAATTCACGCATTTAAAGTGCATGATTGAATTTGTATTTCTTTTATTGAAGTGTGAATTCATAATTATTTGATCACCACCAAAATGTGATTTCAGAACACACATTTCCTTCCCTGAAAAAGAAAAGCCGAATACCCAACAGCAATCACATCCTTCTTCCCACCTAACCTACCAATACCCACCACTCGCCTTCAGAACCCTGGGAAAACTGTTTGCCTCTGCTGGATATATTTCACCTAAAGAAATCATAGAGATATGATCTTTTGTGAATGTCTTATTACACTTAGCATAACGGTTTCAACGTGCATTCATGTTGTGGCGTGTCTTACTACTTTATTCGCGAATCATTTTTGTTGTATGGACATACCATTTTTTAAAATACATTCATCAGTAGATGAACAATCAGGTCCTATGAACTTTTGAACTAAGGGGAGAGACGGACAACTCCATAGTAACGGTAGGAGTCTTCAATGGCCCACTTGCAGTTATGGCCAGAACAACCAGTCAGAGTAAAAATAAGTGAAGACACGACTTCATTACCAGTATAGATCAATATGAATATGAATTAATACGAATAATAAAGTTAAGAATTTGTGTGTACATGTTTCTGCATGGATGTTTGCTTTTATTATCTATTTACCTGAAGTAGAATTGCTGGTAACTCGAGGTCTAACATTTGGAGGAACTGCCAGACTGTTTGCAAAGGCAGCTGCCCTGTTTTGCATTCCCACCAGTTACGCATGAGGCTTCCAATTTTCACCATATTTGCCAGTTTTTTTTTTTTTTTTTTTTTGAGGTGGAGTCTCACTCTGTCACCCAGGATGGTGTGCAGTGGCACAATCTCAGCTCACTACTGCAACCTCCACCTCCTGGGTACAAGTGATTCTCCTGCCTCAGTCTTCTGAGTTGCTGGGATTACAAGCACATGCCACCTTACCCAGCTAGTTTTTAGTATTTTTAGTAGAGACAGGGTTTCACCATGTTAGCTGAATAGTCTTGATCACCTGACCTTATGATCCACCTGCCTCAGCCTCCCAAAATGCTGGTATTACAGGCATGAGCTGCCAAGCCTGGCCATACTTGCCAAAATTTAACTTTTTTTCATAATAAAATTAGATAAGCAATGAAAATTCTTGATCATTGAATTTTAACACCAGCAAAGTTTCCTCATAAATAAACATATAGTTTTCATAATGATTAAATATATTATAGGTTTGCACAGGTTATCTTATTGATATGAAGTGTTTGAAGAAGACTAAGAATACATGCAAATAGCTGCATTCATTTTATCCACATGTAGTATGTGAAAAAGGCAAACATATATATGCTTTGATTTTGAAAAAGTGACAACTTGCCCTAAATATGTACATATATTATAAAATCATGAGGCTTTTATTTCCTGTGGTGCCAGTGAAATCATGATATCTCTTTATTCACATATAAATATTTTATAGCAGGTGCTATGATTTTTTATTTTAGGTCTCAATTTCTTTGCCAATTAAAATGAGTGAAAAGAAATATGTATAAGTTTTGTTAAATTCTAAGGCTTATTGAATAACTGATAAAATTACATAAGACTTGGGGCAATTTTGAAAGTAACAAAGTGCCATTAAAAAACACAAGAATACTCAAACATAACTTTCAATGTTTGTTTCTTACTTTGATGTTTTCTTCAAAAAATTTTTATAGCATTTCTTATTTTAATAAACTTTTTTCTTTTTTACATTTGTTTAAGGTGTTAGTCTCAAAATTTGCAAGAGTACAATCTTATACTCTGTGATAGTATACTAGAGTATTTCACATATCATAGGTCCTCTTCAATACTGTTTGTCTGGCAATCTCTTTCAATCTGTAGAGAAGAATGGATGATTTAGTGAAAATACGGAGTGAGGATAAAAACAATATGTCACCAAAAATATTTCAGTTCACCTACATATTCAACCATGAATCCATTACTTGTATTTTATGTGGGATCACATAAATTACCTTATAATATTGTTTATATATAAATAGATACTACAAATCATTTTTAAAATTTATTTCTAAGATTATCAACAATGACATAATGATTTACTGCATTTATATGTTTGTGCTACATTTAATGCACATTCCTCTTTTAGCACTTGAATTTTGTGTGTAAAGAGTAATTTGACCTTAATTTCACATAAATATTGATCATACTTTAATGTAACACTTTACATAGCTTCTGAAATGTGTGCACTGAATAATTTGGTAAGTAAATGTGTGTGTATATATATATATATATATATATATATATATACTACGTATACTGTATGTAGACACTATATTATATTCAGAATCAAATTTCTACTGCTTTCATGATCAGTATAATACTATTTGAAATGTTATGGACTATCATTCACAATACCACAATGAGAATAATGTTTATTTTAAATATTTATAAACATTCATGATATATATGTTAAATTTAATTATTATGTAATCATTTGAGATACTTTTATATTTTCTTAGGCCAAAATTTTACAAACAAAAGAGACTTAGCCTAAATTGTTAATTGAATGTCTTTCAAGAATTATCTAGAGCCTTATGGAAGATGTTTTTGACTACTGAGTGCCAGTATGAATATAAAAGACCAATAAGGTGTAAGAGATATATTACAGAGTGAATGCTACAGAAGATACTTAAGGTTAACCCAATAAGCTTTAAACTTTAATCTCTTTCATGGAGAAAAAGAATAAGAAGAAGGAGGAGGAGGAGGAGAAGGAAAAGGAGAAGGAGGATGTGGAGAAGGAAGGGGAGGAGGAAGAAGAGGAAGAAGAAAAAGAAGAAAGATGATGGCTGTGTTAGTATCTTCTCACACTGCTATAAAGATACTATCCAAGAATGGGCAATTTATAAAAGAAAGAGGTTTAGTTGACTTACAGTCCCACGTGACTGGTGAGGCCCTAGAAAACTTACAAAAATGGCAAGGCACATCTTACATGGTGGCAGGAGAGAGTGAGAGTGTAATGGGAAGAGCTCCTTATAAAACCATCAGATTTCGTGAGTACTCCCTCACTATCATAAGAGCTGCACAGAAGAAACCACTCTCCTTGATCCAAGCACTTTCCACCAGGTCCCTCCCTCAGCAACTGAGGATTACAATTCAAGATGAGATTTGGGTGGGGACACAGAGCCAAACCATATCATTCTGCCCCCAGCCTCTCCCAAATCTCATGTCTTCACATTTCAAAACACAGTTAAGCCTTCCCAAAAGTGACTCAAAGTCTTAATTCACTCCAGTATTAACATAAAAGTCCAAGTCCAAGATATTATCCGACACAAATCCCTTCCACCTACGAGCCTGTAAAATTTAAAAAAATAAAATAAAATAAAAACAAGTCAGTTATATCCAAGATACAATGGAGGTAGAAGCCTTGGATAAATGTTTCATTTCAAATGGGAGAAAGTGGCCAACACAAAGGGACTACAGGCTCTATGTAGCCTAAAAGCCAGAATCACAGTCATTAAATTGTAAAGTTCCAAAATAATCTGTTTTGACTTCATGTCTCACATCCAGGTCTGATGCTGAAGCCAATGTGGGGCTTTCATGGCCTTCAGCAGCTCCACTCCTGTGGTTTTGCAGGGTTCAGCCCCTGCACCTGCTTTCATGGGCTGACATTGCGTGCCTGCAGCTTTTCCAGGCATATGGTGCAACCTGCCAGTGAATCTACCATTCTGGGTTCTGGAGGACAGTTGCCCTCTTCTCATAGTTGCACTGGGAGATGTCCCAGTGGGGACTCTGTATGAGGGCTCTAACCTCATATTTTTCTTCCACACTGCACTAGCCGAGGTTTTCCATGAGGGCTCCACCTCTGAAGCAAACTCTTGCCTGAACACCCAGGAGTTTCCATATGTCTTCTGAAATCTAGGCAGAGGATCCCAAACCTCACTTCTTGTGTTCTGTGAAGCCACAGGCTCAACATCACATGAAAGCCACCAAGGCTTGGGGCTTGCACCCCCGAAGCAATGACCTGAGATGTACCTTAACCTCTTTTAGCCATGGCTGGCGCTGGAGTGGCTGGAACGCAGGGCAGCAAGTCCTGAGGCTGCACATAGCAGCGGGGCTCTGGGCTTGACCCATGACACCATTTTCCCTTCTAGACCTCCAGACCTGTGATAGGAAAGACTGCCATGAAGATCTCTGGCATGTCCCGGAGACATTTTGCCCATGTCTTGCTGATTAACACTCAACTCCTAGTTACATATGCAAATTGATGCAGCTGGCTTGAATTTCTCCCCAGAAAATGGATTTTTCTTTTCTACCAAAGGATCAGCCTCAGCAAATTTTCCAAACTTTTGTGCTCTGTCACCTCTTGTATGTTGCTTTGAGATTTCTTCCACCAGATACCCTAAATTATCTCTCTCAAGTTTGGAATTCCCACAGATCTATAGGGCAGGGGCAAAATGCCACCAATCTTTTTGCTAAAATCGCAAGAAAGACCTCCAGTTCTCAATAGTTTTCTTGTTACCATCTGAGACCGCCTCAGCCTAGACTTCATTGTCCACAACATTATCAGCATTTTGGTCAAAGCCATTCAACAGTCTCTAGGAAGTCCCAAACTTTCCCACATCTTCCTGTCTTCTTCTGAACCCTCCAAACTATCCCAACCTCTTTCACATTTTCAAATATCTTTGTGGCAGTACTCCACTCTACCAGTACCAATTTACTGTGTTAGTTCATAATTGTACTGCTGTAAAGATACTACTCGACGTGGGGAAATTTATAAAAAGAAAGAGGTTTAATTGGCTCACAGTTCTGCATGGCTGGGGTGGCCTTAGGAAACTTAGAATCACGACAGAGGTGAAGGGCACACAAGACATATTTTACATGGCAACAGGAGAGAGTGAGAGAAGAGAGGGACGAGCCCCTTATAAAACCATCAGATTTCATGAGAACTTACTCACTTTCAGGAGAACAGAATGGGAAGACCAGCACCATGATCCAATTACCTCTCAGCAGGTCCCTTCCTTGACACCTGGGGATTACAATGGGATTACAATTCGAAATGAAATTTGGGTGGGGACACAGAGCCAAGCTATATCAAAGACTACTACAAAATTTCTTACTTTGAAAATTATAAAATCTATGGAATTTGAAAAGTACTCTACAGTTTTAACCTATCTAAAATTATAATAAAAATTAATAGCCCACAAATATATGAATTAAAATAGCATTCCAGAATGTTTTTGCATATATGAAATCTAACTTATGTCAACATAATATCCAAATAAAAGATGTGCTTTGCTATAAAATGGGTGCTGATACTGTATATTTAAATTATTAGTAATATTTAACATTATCTGAAATTTCTCATCACTCTTTAATAAATGCATTCACTGTGTACATAGATGGCATACACATCTACTTGTAACAGTTTACAGAATTTTAATTTTATTAAATTATTACTTACTATTCTATAATTTATACACATATATTTATTTATAAGTTATTATATTTACATTAAGAGGTTTTATTTTTTAATAAATCAGAGTTTGTTAGATAGACCTCCATTTTTGCCCCCACGTTTTGTCATGTTCTTTCTAATAGCATGTGAAATGCAGGTAAAGTGAACATAAACTTCTCACTTCAACAGGTGATTAAAGCAGAAGTGCCAACAGAAGTAGCCTAATGTCTCTGACTCTTTTCAGATACACTAATAACTGCTATCTCCCTCAGCAAAACATGCACAGATTTTACGAGTGAAACAAAGTGCTCTCAATAGGGTGGATAGAAACAACCTCCTACTGGTTTCTGGTAAATGTTATAAAAGAATTCCATTCTTCTTTGTTTTCTGACCAGTGGTGTAGCAGCCAGGTCGGCAGTTGTCCATAATAAAAAATATAAGATTTATGATGCCATTTGGTAGCCATATCCTGGAGTCAGTGGAAAATGTAGAAAATTAATGTTAGGTGTGCATGAAATGCATGTATTCCAGTATTTATATAGATAGTAGTCAATCCCTCTGCTACACTGATTTATTATATGATTTGCTGTGTCCCCACCCAAATCTCACCTTGAATTGCAGTAATCCCCATGCGTCAGAATGGAACCAGGTAGAGATAATTAAAATTTGGGGACAGTTTCCCCCATCCTGCTCTCATGGTAGTGAATAAATCCCAGGAGATCTGATGGTTTTATAAATGGGAGTTTCTCTGCACAAGTGCTCTTATCGGCTGCCATGCTAGATGTGCCTTTGCTTCTCTTTCCTCTTTTGCCATGGTTGTGAGGCCTTCCCAGCCATGTGCAACTGTGAGTCCATTAAAACTCTTTTCTTTATAAATTACCCAGTCTTTGGGTATGTCTTTATTAGCAGTGTGAGCACAGACTAATAGAGTTTACTAATCTTTTTTCATTTTCTAACATATTTTAACTGTTTATTTTATTGTTTGATCACTCTTATTTTGTAGTTAACCATTGTTATCAGTGACCTGATAAAGAGAAACATGCATATTTATTCCAAAATTAAGAACTAAATTTTCACTGTTCAAGAAAGTTGGCAAACATGTAACTTGTACCACATGTTTGCCAATATTTGCCTCTACCATTGATATCACTTGTGTCAGAAAATCATAAGATGAAAATCGGAAGGTGTTGTTGTATTGAAGTATCAACCTCTACTTTAAAAGATAGTAGTCATTTTGAGAGGACTGTGCCCCAAGATGATGATGTCATGGGACAGCTTGCTGTTGTAATTCATGCCTCAGAAGCAGATTAAGTACACTAGTCGTGATTATGATACATTCAAAAATAAAAATAGTGCTTGGGACCCAGATTACACTCTTTCTTTAGGAAGAAAATACAAGCATATTTTAAATCTAGGAGCACATGTGGTGAAATAAAAAAAAAAATCACTGCTTATTTTGGAATCCATCATTCTCTTACTGACTTCAAGGATGTGTGAATATTCTGAAGCATGCCCTTACTTTCTTCTTTAATTACTAACTTGCATACTTTTGATGTCAGATGTCCTGTGTTACCTTCAATATTTTTTATTAATCTATCACAGAAAGTTTAAAAAAAGACAGCAAGGTAGATGAAAATCAGGATTAGAATAGTTGAATGAGGACATTTTACATTTATAATTTTTTTTCTTTATACCTCACAACATCCCTGGCCCAAATGTTAACAAATATCTGTCTTTTTTTTCCATTAGGGCAATCCAGTTAATGATACTGTTGAAGAAAGTACAAACTACTGTTGGAATTAGGTTTGTTTCAATGTTTTTCATATTAAAGATTAACATTTTTACAACTCCTTTTGTGAAGATTACAATTAATTTTTTCATTCTTGAATCCTTCATCTTGAGTTTTAATAGAATGATAATTTCTTTAAGACACTTGGTTTTTATTATGTAATGGGGTATTGGTATAATAAGTATTTGGTAATTTGATTATAATGGTGATGGTTGTAAAAATATTTTCATTATCTTTGATCATATTATATAATTAATGTTTTTCTTTTAATTTATAAATATAAGTAAAAAAGTTTATTTATAAATATATACTATTTATAAATATATACTATTTATAAATAAAGTTTATACATATATGTTATTTATAAATATATAGTAAAAAAGAGAAAGAAGAAAGTACAATAAATTTGTGATAACTGGTTAATTATGGAAGATAGAAAAGACATTTCCAGGAGATATACAGAAGCATTTCATTATGGTTCTTAAAGGAAATTGGCTGTAAGTAGTCCTATTAGTCTTCTTTGGAGGCTATAATATAAAACTACAGACTATGAATGTTTAACAACAAAAATTTATTCTCTAACAGATTTAAAAGTGGAAAGTCCAAGATTAAGGTGCCAGCTGGGACGGTTTCTGGTGAGGCTTCTTCTCCTATCTTGTAGACAGCAGCTTCTTCTTATGTCCTCATATGGCTTTTCTTCTGAAAACGCATAAAGAAAGAGCGATCTGTGATGTCTCTTCCCCTTAAGCACTAGCCCCATTGATTTGAGACCTTAGCATTATAAAATAATTTAACCTTAATTACCTTTTAAGATCCTATCTCCAAATACAGTCACATAGGGGTTAGGGCTTCAACATACAAATTTAGGAGAACACAATTTAGTACCAAAAAAATATAGAAAAATAATTTTTAAAGAAAGATGACTTCTATGATAGTAAGGAAAAATAAATTTGATGGGGAAAATAATGGCTGAGATTCTTCCTGATCATGACCATGAGATGAAGGCATTAGAAAAGCACAATTTGCTCACTTAACAGTCAGAAAAGCAATTTACAATATCTATAGGTTGGGCTTTGTGGAAGGGAAAAATTAACCAGTTATTATAAAGAATATCAATAAATTAAATATTAAAATATAGTTATTAATTTGTATTGGTACTTACATTATTTACAGATTAAATTTTAAATTACCAATGAAGAATTTTTACTTTATAAATTGTTCTACTTTGAAAATTATTTTTTATTTGAAAAGACAGAAATGACCCATGATAACCTACCAGTGTGGAGCTATACAAAAACAATATATTTGATACTAAAACTATCGTAGAAAAATTTCAACTTGGACACTTATTAATGCCTATGATTTTTTACTTAATATATATGATTCCATGAGAGTTTATGTTCAGATTTTGCAATTTATAGCATAATTCTTAAAATATTTCATACCCCCACACACCTGAGATTTATACTTATACTCATTTTTAAAGTGTGGCTGAAACAGTATGCAGTAGTTTTATAGCTATTTTAGTTATTCCAACAATAGTTTATACTTTTTCCAACAATATCACTAATCAGATTAATTGGATGGTAAAAAACCAGAAGTTCATTAACTCTTAGGCCAGGGATGCTATGAAGTATAAAGAAAAAGAATTAAAAAATGTAAAATGTCCTCATTTAATAAGAGAAAAATAATTATCTAAATTTTTTCCAAATAAAATGAAAAGAGTTCGCAAAGGTGATTCTAATATGACTCCCATGCTAATTGAAAATAATTAAACAGGAAGAATCAAATATATTCCTTATTAATAAAATTATTTTAATTATTTTACTTTCACTAATTGCTAAAATACAAATAACAAGGTAGAAGGTACCTTTATCAACGTAGAAGGTATCTTTTATAAGTCTGAAATGAATGTGTCCTTTCCTTTTCTAGTTAACGCCCTCAATTTCTTGTGCTTGCTTGATGTTTCTAAGAACTACAGATTCGTTCTAATATTAGGCAACATATTACCATTGCTGTTTTCAGGGAAAATGTAGGTAGGATTGATCCTTCTGTTATAAGTCAGAATACAAGTAAATCAACTTGAACACGTACAACTCTTCACCCTCAGATTATGTTAATACTTAGATGCTCTATGTGCTTTTTCTGCTTCTGCAATTCAATCACCATTACTTGTTACTTAATCTTTCAATACCAGAAGGTAGTCATTATCCCTAAAATATGTGGTTATTGCAAAAATAAGTTCGGTTAAAATATTGTGGAGCTAGCATGAAAAACATATAAAAAGTATAAAGTTTTTAAGAAACTATTTTTTATAAGTCAACATATACAAAGGACTGGCTTCTCCAAGGATGACTGACATGGTTAAAGTAAATTAATTCCTACAGGCAGAGTAACATTCCTGATTAAATTAAATGTATATTGTTGTACTTCATCAGAAATGGATTTTATAATGCTTAAAGTAGTTCTGCATTAAGAGAAGCAAACAGGACTTGAGATTTATGTGTTACATTAATACCAACTCTCCTTTTTATTATTTTTTTGGTATAGTAAAGACTCACTGTTATATATCATCATCAGTAATTTTGTGACCAAATGATAATTGATAAAAATATTATATATACTATATTTTCGTGTAGGTGTTCATGTCTGTATGTGTGTAAAATTTTCAGATTGTTTGACTAACAATAAGTAAAAAAGAATCTAACATGAATGTAGGCTGTTGAAAATATTAGGGAATCTCAAATTCTACAAAGTTCACATCAATACTGAAAACTAGAACAACTTTGTTTCTAGCTCCCTTTCCCCTTTCAGGGTCACTAGCTTCAAGGCATCCAATAAGCCTGTCCTCCCCTGGCACACATAATGCCTTTTGGTGAGTTGATAATTTAATTCTTTAAAGAATAATCATTTCTTACATTGGTTCATCCATGGTGTGTTATTATAGGACATATGAAATGAAAAAAAAACTTCAAATCCAGAGGGACAAATTTCTAGTGGTAAAATATCAGGAAATGTCATGGGGTAAGAATGACTGACAGGGTATCCTTCACTAAGCACTCACATACTCAAATTATTTGTAAAGTCAGAGTTAGTTCAGTTGCTTTCCCAAAAATGTGGCAATAATATTAATACAAAGCAGCTAACATTTACTGAGCAATTACAATGACCATTATTCATTCTAGTTATTTTACTTCCATTAATTAATTACTTCTCAAAATAACCCAGTGATATGGGCATTGTTATGTTTCTTTACATTCGAAAAAATAAAAATAAAAAACCTTGAGAACAAAGGGAATAAGCTATACGCCAACATTACAAAACTAGGAGTGGCAGATTCAGGAGCAGGACAGAGTCATGGTGCTGGTTATTCAATCTGAATACTTACAGTTCTTTAAATATAGTTTATACTAATATTTTAGATACTCTGGTTCCATAGCCTCTAGTCTTAACTGCTGTGCATTATTATGTTCAAATCCATATGTAAACCGTGTTTTTGTAATATGTAATCATACATGTTTTAACAAATGAAGGGCTTGTATCAAAATTTTTAAAATATATTTTCTAAATTGCATTATAATTCTTCAAGTTTTTACTGAAAATATATGGAGATACCACTTGGAATAAACAACTATACTTATCTCATTTCCGCTAAATGTAAATTTGATTAACAAAGAGCTTTCTGTTCTGCCTAACAACAAGCAAATTAGAGAGCCATTATTGATAAACTATTAACAAAAGAACTCATTGTGTCTACATTTTTGAGGCTCAGCAGATAAGTAAACAGCAGGAGAGTTGGGTTTTGTCCTCCTTTATCAATACCAAAGCAAAGTGGAATTTAAAGTAACTGTGACACTGGAAACAGAATTGAATGGTAGGTAATGAATTTTAGGCTATGGGGAGGACAAAAGCTATTTCAAATAGATGGATAAATAACTATTGTTTACTTGATATGGTTTGGATATTTGTCCTTCCCAAATTGCATGTTGAAACATAATCCCCAGTTTTGGAGAGGAGCCTGGGTAGAAGTGTTTGGGTCACACTGACAAATCACTCATGGTTTGATGCTGTCCTCATGATAGTGAGTGAATTCCCATGATATCTAGCTGTTTAAAAGTGTGATAACTCCTTCCTGTCTTACTCCTACTCTTACCTTGTGACATGCCTGCTCCTGCTTCACTTTGCCTCATAAGATAAAGCTCCTTGAGGCCTCCCCAGAAGCTGATTAGATGTCAACACCATGCTTCCTACACAGCTGGAAGAACTGTGAGCCAATTAAACCTCTTTTCTTTATAAATTACCCAGTCTGAGATTTTTTATAGCGATGCAAGAACAGACTGACAGAAAATTCATACTGAAGAGATGGGCATTGCTATAAATATACCTGAAAATGTGGACAAGTATTTGCGAGTGAGTAACAGCCGGAGTTTGGAAGGCCCAGAACAACATAGGAGAATAAGAAAATGTTTGGAATTTCTTAGAGACTGAATAAATGATTGCTACAAAAATGCTGACAGTGATGTGGTCAGTAAAGTCCAGGCTGCTGAGGTAACAGATAGATATAAGAAGAATTACTGGGAATTGATGCGAAGGTTACTAACACGATTTGGCTGTTTCCTAACCCAAATCTCACCTCAAATTCCCACGTTGTGGGAAGGACTTAGTGGGAGGTGATTGAATCATGGAGACAGGTCTTCCCCACGCTGTTCTCATGATAGTGAATAAGTCTCAGGAGATCTGATGGTTTTAAAATGGAAACTTCCCTGCACAAGCTCTCTTCTCTTGTCTGCTTCTGTGTGAGGCATGCCTTTCACCTTCCACCATGACTGTCAGGCCTCCCTAGCCAGGGAACAGCAAGTCTGATAAACGTCTTTCTTTTGTATATTGCCTAGTCTTGGGTCTATCTTTATCAGAAGCATGAAAATAGTCAAATACAATAAAATGTTACCAGGAGTTGAGTTCTGCTCAAAAGATACCTGAAAATGTGGAAGCAACTTTGGAACTGGGTAACAGGCAGAGGTTGGAACAGTTTGTAGGGCTCAGAAAACAGGAAAATGTGAAGAACTGTGAGCCAATCAAACCTCTTTTCTTTATAAATTACCCACTTTGAGGTAGGAAAGTTTAGAACTCCGTAGAGATTGTTGAATGGCTTTGACCAAAATGCTGATAATAGTATGAACAGTGAAATCCCAGCTGAGGTGGTCTCAGATGGAGATGAGGAACACATTGGGAACTGGAGCAAAGGTGACTCTTGTTATGTTTTAGTAAAGAAACCGGCAACATTTTGCCCCTGCCCTGGAGATTTGTGAAACTGAACTTGAGAGAGATGATTTAGGGTATCTGGTAGAAGAAATTTCTAAGCAGAAAAGCATTCAAGATGTGACTTGGGTGCTGTTAAAGACATTCACTTTTATAAGGAAAATGGAGCTTAAAAGTTATAATGATTTGCAGCCTGACAACGTGACAGAAAAGAAAATCCCATTTTCTGAGGAGAAATTCAAACTGGCTGAAGAAATTTACACAAATAATGAGAAGCCAAATGCTAATCTCCAAAACAATGGGGAAAACTCTCCAGGGCTTGTCTGGGGTCTTCATGGCAGTTGCTACCATCACAGGCCTGGAAGCCTAGGAAGAAAAGATAGTTCCACAGGCTGGGCTCAGGGTGCCTGTGCTTTGTGCAGCCTAGGGACTTGGTATCCTGATTTCCAGTTGCTCCAGTTGTGGCTTCATAAGCCCAACATACTTTATGCTGTGGCTTCAGGGGGTGCAAGCCCCAAGTCTTGGCAGCTTCCACACGGTGTTGAGTCTGCAGGTGCACATAAACCAATAATTGAGGTTTAACAACTTCCACCTAGATTTCACAGGATATTTGAAACACCTGGATGCCAAGATATATGTTTACTACAGTGGTGGGGACCTAATGGAGAACTTTTGCTAGGACAGTGCAGAAGGAAAATGTGAGATTGGGGCCCCCACACAGAGTCCCTGCTGGGGCACAGCCCAGTGGAGTTGTGAGAAGAAGGCCACTATCCTCCAGACCCCAAAATGGTAGATTCACCAACAGCTTGTACTGTATGTCTGGAAAGCCTCAGACACTCAATATCAGACCATGAAAGCCGTCAGAAGGTGGGCTATACCCTGCAAAGCAACAGGGGCACAACTGCCCAAGGCTATTAGAACCCACCTCCTACATCAGATGAGCTAGATGTGAGATGGAGTTAAAGGAGATTATTTTGGAGCTTTAAGATTTGACGGATCCACTGGATTTAGAACTTGCATGGCACCTGTAGCCCCTTTGTTTTGGCCAATTTCTCCAATTTGAAATGGCTTCACTTACCCAATGCCTGGAACCCTTTTTATCTAGGAAGTAACTAACATTTTTTGATTTTACAGGCTCCTAGGTGGAAGGGATTTGCCCTGTCCTGGTTGAGACTTTGGACTGTGGACTTTTGAGTTAATGCCAAAATGTGTTAAGACTTTGGCAGACTGTTGGGAAGGCATGATTTATTTGGAAATGTGAGAACATGAGATTTGGGAGGGGTCAGGTGGAATGATATAATTTGGCTGTGCCCTACCCAAATCTTATCTTGAATTCTGATGTGTTGTGAGAGGAACCCAGTAGGAGGTGATTTAATCATGGGGCAGGTCTTTCCTGGGCTGTTTTTGTGATAGTGAATCAGTCTTAGAAGATCTGATGGATTTAAAAAGGGGAGTTTCCTTGCCCAAGTTCTCTTCTTTAGTTTGCTGCCATGTGAGACATGCCTTTTACCTTCTGCCATGATTGAGAGGCCTCCCCAGCCCATTCCATTTAAACCTTTCAGCCTTCCAAAAGGTTTGAGACTATCATATTATAACTTTCCCTAACATTTCCTTAATATTTTGCCAGCCACTCTGAGTGAATCTCAACAATTTCAGAGAACATATGAGAATGCCAGGGTACTCCTGCAGAAGCCTGCTACTGGGGTGAAACTCTCACAGAGAACCTCTACTGGGGCAGTGCCAATGGGTTAGAGTTTCCACACAGAAAGTCCACTGGGGCATTGGATCCCTCATGACCTGGTCCTGTCCTCAAGAAAGTGAGTGAGTTCTCACGAGATCTGGCTGATTAAGTGTGTGGCACCTCTCCCCCTGACTTTTGCTTTTGCCATGTAATGTGACTGTTCATGCTTCATCTTCAGCAATTATTTAAAGCTCCTTGAGGCCTCCCAGAAGCCAAGCAGGTGCCAGTGCCGTATTTCCTGTATAGCCTATAGAACAATGAGTCAATTAAAACTAATTTCTTTATACAGTCTCAAGTATTTCCTTATAGCAATGCAAGAACAACGTAACACATTATACTACTAATTATCAGTTTATCAAACAATGTTTTCCTGTAATACTAATATCTATGTCAGAAATGTGTCATAATCATCTAAATTGTATGCTAATAAAGTGAACATTTATTTTTACTTTGAATTTGTTTTCATGCACTCATTATCAATAATTAGAAAAAGACATTGACAATAAATAGTGTTGACATAATAGTAGAAGTCTATCATTCAATGATTCTAAAGATATTTAGAAGTCTGCTTCATTGTTACTGATATCACCAAAATTGTATTATCGTTGGCCAAATGTGGCTGAAATTCTAAAAAGAATATATCATCTGTTGGACTTTTCAAAGAAATTAAATGTGACGTTTTGTTGCACTATCATACTACTCATAATAAAAAATACATTAGCTATATTCTGTACATACATTGTTAATTATTTGATGGTAGTCAATATTTTATATAATGTTACCTATAGCTCTATTTACCAGTTTAATAAACAACAATCCCTTCTATTATACTGTTAACTATAGTCTCAATAATTTTAGCTATATTTTATTTACCGTTTTTACATTTAAGTTACCCTGAAGCAAAAGACTCACTACATTTTTATTTTTATTTTTTTTAATTTGTTTTTTTGAGACAGAGTCTCAAATCATCACTCAGACTGGAGTGCACTGGTGCAGTCTATGCTCACTGCAACATCTGCCTCCAAGGCTCAAGTGATTCTGGTGCCTCAGCCTCCCAAGTAGCTGAGATTACAGGCATGCACCACCATGCCCAGCTAATTTTTGTATTTTTGGTAGAGACAGCGTTTCACTATGTTGGCCAGGCTGGTCTTGAACTCCTGGCCTCAAATGATCCATCTGCCTTGGCTTCCCAGAGTGCTGGCATGACAGGCATAAGCCACCATGCCTGGCTACATTTTTTTTTTTTTTTTGCAAGTTTGATATCTGTTTTATAGGGATAATATCACTTAAGCCGAAGAGTTACTTATTACAGAACAAATGATTGTACCTTTTCAAAACTTAGAGAAATTTGTTGTCAACTTTTGAGGGAAGGACAGCATGCTATTAAATAATAAAATTTGTAGTTTCATTGATTTGTTTATTTTTATTTCATTGAATGAACTGCATGTTGTTTTGATGCCAAACAAATAAAGATTAAGATCTTATATTTAATTTCAAATAGAATGCATTGTGTGATTTCGTTGTAAACCTGAAATTTATAAATCACAACTCCTATGCTTTTAACAAAATTTATTTACTGATGTTAGAAAGACGGAACTGTACACAATATGTTGTGAAAGTTGGTTTAATATTTTACTTCTAAATTTGAATAAAGCAATCTTCCGGAGATGCTATGCAAACATAATGACTAGTGCTACATTTTTTTAACATAGTTTGTGATTTTTGTAATTTTGAACTAGCTCATAGGCTGAAATTTAAATGAAAATTATCAGAGAATGTATTAAGTATATAATCATTATTGAGATTTAAATTCTTTTTGCTTGGATGTTGCCAGCCTCCAAAATCAGTAAATATGTCATTTATGAGTGCAAGGTGTATAAGGTGTATTTTTCTTTTTTCTTTTTTTTTTTTTTTTGCGACGGAGTTTCGCTCTTGTTACCCAGGCTGGAGTGCAATGGCGCGATCTCGGCTCACCGCAACCTCCGCCTCCTGGATTCAAGCAATTCTCCTGCCCCAGCCTCCTGAGTAGCTGGGACTACAGGCACGTGCCACCATGCCCAGCTAATTTTTGTATTTTTAGTAGAGACGGGGTTTCACCATGTTGACCAGGATGGTCTCGATCTCTTGACCTCGTGATCCACCTGCCTTGGCCTCCCAAAGTGCTGGCATTACAGGCGTGAGCCACCGCGCCCGGCGCAAGGTGTATTTTTCTTAAACCACTACAGAATTTTGTGTGTTTTGTAGGTTGATATTACACATATGACTATTCAAATGGATTTTTCTCCAGAACACTTGCATCACATAATCATTCATTTCTCTTTACCAGGTTTTCTGTGTTCACAGTTTAGTTTGTGAGAAGTTTTTGCCTATAGACATAGGACAAAGGAAGTTTACAACTTGATGGCAATTGCATGCTTGCTAAATTAGTTGCATAATTGTTTTGCACAGGAAATTATATGTGCAAATACCTTGATTAGATTCACATTCTTCTGGCTAAGTTCTCAAAATGTATCACTGAAAAAAGACATTTACATTTAAATGTACTCCTGCTACAGCTACAAGTCAAATCCCAATTTAGCGTTGTCAACAATAATTAAGTTTACACATATACAAAAGACTGGTCTGATGGAATGACAATCAAGTATGATGTATATGACTTGAATTTGATGTTAGTTAATTTTTCTTGAATAGGTAGATAATTGTAAGTTACAGATGGAAGGCTTAGGAACTTGAATGCAGTTATATAAAAAGTTCTAAATTGAGTTTCTCAAGTTTGTAATGAAAAGCTGCATTTGATTAGTATGTGAATAAATTGAAGAAGTTGAAGAGTGAAAGAAAATGATAAACGATGTGGGATTGAAGAGGGTATTGTGAACAGTATGTGATAGGGTTTCAAATTCATACTTGGTGGTTTATTTAATGTTTGTAAATTATTATAAATTATCTTAAAATTTATATGTTTATGGATTCATCTATCAGCAAATCTAAAGACCTAAAATTGTTATTCATAAAATTAATGAATACTTATAAAAAGTATATTTAATAATGAATTTTGATCTATATGTTGCACACAAAAGAATATGAAAATAAACTACTATAAGTAAATCAAAGTCTTTTCTAAAAGTTCAAAAACAGATTGTTAAAGTGACTAACCATTTAACACAAGTGGCTTTCTCAAATTTTTAGCCAAACTGTGTATCAAAGTTTTAGCCTACTTTACATAGAAAAAAGAAATAAATATTGAAGAAGGAAATACAAGTGATGCCAAAACAGACACTACCGAAAGAATTTTTGAAATTTGGGATATTTTAAGTCTGTTTGGACTGCATTAACCAACTACGTACATGGATTGACTTATAAACAATATAACTTATTTCTTATGGTTCTAGAGACAGGGAAGTTCAAGATTAAGTTGCAGGAAGATTCAGAATGGGATAACTCACATTTTCCAGAGGACATTATTTTCACTGTACCCTTACATTGTAGAAGGGGCAAAATCTCTCTGAGTGTCTTTCATAAGGGTGCTAATCCCATGTGTGAAGGCTCCATGCTAATGACTTTATTTATCTGCAAAAGGTCCCTTTTCCCTATACCAACATCTTGGGGGTCAGGATTTCAGCATATGGATTTAGGCAGTCAGTAATGTAAACATCCAAACCATAACTGGATAAGTTCTTAAAATACATTTTAGAAATTTGGATGTACTTTTTTCCCATCCTCCTGCTTAGATTTTATACAAGTTTCTCAGTTACCATTAGGTTTGTTTTTGAATCATGTACTTATGTTTCAGTGATTTATATACCAGAGGAAATGAGACTGACTTGGGAAGAACTGATAACTGTGGTAAAGCTAAGAAAGCATTTAGGCTTAAAATAACTTTTTTCTGTAAGTTATCCAAGTCAAGGTTCAGGGAACTCAGCTAAAGTAAGCACTTGGGATGTTAAATTAGTTTAGTGATTCATAGTAAAAAATATAATATCAAAGATTAGAAGAGAATTGGTGAATATTTTTAGCTCTTTATATAGTGTTCCATACAGAGTAAGTTGTGTAATTATGTGAACTATATTTGGAAACTGAGTTCAATCTTGTGTTAAAAGTATAAACAAAGATGGAATATATATATCATCTTTTATGACTGGGATGCAAATTCTTCCTTTAGCTTCAGCATTTCATGAATAATTCATTTTGATATTTGGCTATAAGAATGTTCCTGTGATCACAGTTATTTTAGGTGACTATTCTTATTGCCTTCATATTTCTCACTATCTTTTATGTGAATTTAAAATTTTGACTTTAAAAGCTTTTGTGTTACTTTTTGGTACATGCAATACTTTAAAATATATATAATTATAATTCTGGGTAGAACTATTTTTCCTTCCATCATACTTTTCAAATTTAAAGAAAAATTATTTCAATCTATATGTTTACTGAATAAAACTACAAATTAAGACTTAGAAAATAAAAAATATGTTCAAGTATAAACATAGAAAGTCTGCATAAATGAAAAAAATTAGTGTATTTGTGCAATATACCCTAAAGATTCAGAAAATAAAATAGAAAAAGTATAAAATTAGTTCAGAAAATAAAGGTGCCAACCCTGATAATATGCTTTGGCTGTGTCCCCACACAAATCTCATCCTGAATTGTAGTTTCCATAATCGTGGCATGTCCTGGGAGGGGCTTGGTGGGAGGTAATTGAATCATGGGAGTGGTTTCCTTCATGCTACTTTTGAGATAGTAAGTTCTCACAAGATCTGATGGTTATATAAGGAGCTTCATCCTTCACTCTGCTCTCATTCTCTCTCCTGCCACCCTGTGAATGGGTGCCTTTCACCATGATTGTAAGTTTCCTGAGGCTACCGCAGCCATGCGGAACTTTGAGTTAATTAAACTGCTCTTCTTTATAAACTACTTCGTCTTGGATATTTCTTCATAGCAGTGTGTGAGTGAACTGAGGTACTGTAGAGAATTGGGTGCTGCTGTAAAAATGCCTGAAAATGTGGAAGAGACTTTGTAACTAGGTAACAGGCGGAGGCTGGAGCAGTTTGGAGGGCTCAGAAGAAGACAGGAAAATGTGGGAAAGTTTGAAACTTTCTAGAGACTTGGAGGGCTTCAAAAACAGAAAGAGGTGGAAAATTCTGGAACATCTTAGAGACTTGTTGAATGGCTTTGACCATAATGCTGATAGTGATATGTACAATAGAGTCTAGGCTGAGGAGGTCTCAGATAGAGATGTGGAATTTGTTGGGAACTGAAATAAAGATCACTCTTGCTATACAAAGAGACTGGCAGCATTTTGCCCCTGCTTTAGTGATCTGTGGAACTTTGAACTAGAGAGATATAATTTAGGGTATCTGGGGGAAGAAATTTCTCAGTGGCACAGCATTCAAAAGGAAGCAGAGCATGAGTTTGACATATTTTTAGCTTGAAGTACAGTAGAAAAGAAAAACTCATTTTCTGGATAGAAATTCAAGACAGCTACAGAAATTTGCATAAGTAACAAGGAGCCAAATAAATGCTAATCTCCAAGACAGTGGAAAAAATGTCTCCAGGGCATGTCAGAGGCCTAGGAGTAAAAAGTGATTTCCTGAGCTGGGTTCAATGCCACATTGCTGTGTACAGCCTCTGAGCTTGGTGCCCTGCATCCCAGTCAGTCCAGCTGCAACTGTGACTAAAATGGGCTTAAGGTACAATGGGCCTTGGCTTCAGAGCGTGCAAGCCCCAAGCCTTAGCAGCTTCCATGTGATGTTGAGCCTGCAGCTGCACAGAAGAATTGAGGTTTGGAAATCTCTGCCTAGATTTCAGAGGATGTGTGGAAATATCTGGATGCCCAAGTACAAGTTTGCCAATGGCTGAAGCCCTCATGGAGAGCCTCTGTTAGGGTGGAGTAGAAGTGAAATGAGGGATCAGAGCCCCCACACAGAGTCCTCACTGGAGTACTGCCTAGTGGAGCTGTGAGAAGAGGGCTACCCTCCTCTAGGCCCCAGAATGGTAGATTCATGGACGGCTTGCATTGTCCACCTGAAAAAGCCTCAGACACTCAATGCCAACCCATGAAGACAGCCAGGATGGAGACTTTTATGAGGCAAAACCACAGAGGCAAACTGCCTAAGGTCTTGAGATCCCACCTCTTACATAAGTATGACCTTGATTTGAGATACAGAGTCAAGGAGATCATTTTGGAACTTTAAGATTTGACTGCCGTCCTGGATTTTAGACTTGCATGGCACCTGTGGGCGCTTTGTTTTGGCCAATTTCCCCTATTTGGAGCAGGTTTATTTGCCCAATGCCTGTACTCCCATTGCATCCAGGATGTAACTAACTTGCTTTTGATTTTTGCAAGCTCATAAGCAGAAGCAACTTGCCTTGTCTTAGATGAGATCTTGGAATTGGACTTTTGGGTTAATGCAGGAATGGGTTGAGAATTTTGGGGACTGCTCAGAAGGCACATTTGTGTTTTGAAATGTGAGTACATGAGATTTGGAAGGGGCCAGGGACAGAATGATATGGTTTGGCTGTGTCCCCACCCAAATCTCATCTTGAATTGTGGTTTCCATAATCCTCACATGTCATGGAAGGGGCTCAGTGGGAGATAACTGAATCATGATGGTAATTTCTCTCAAGCTATTACTGTGAGTAAGTAAGTTGTCATGGGATGTGATGGATCTATTAGTGGCTTCCCTCTTCACTTGGTTCTCATTCTCTCTCCTGTCACCCTGTGAAGAAGTGCTGTCTGCCATAATTGCAAGTTTCTTGAGACCTCTCCAAACATGGAGAACTATGGTCAATTAAACCTCTTTTCTTTATAAGTCACCCAGTCTTGAGTATTTCTTCATAGCAGCGTGAGAACAGACTAACACAGTAAACGAGAGCTGTTGAAGTAGGCTTCACTGAAAGAAGCCCAGCAGAATTGGAAGTATGATGTCCATGGTGAACAGTAGAATGGAGACTTTGGAAGTGGACCTGTGGCAAGAAGGGGCATTCTAGATAACAAAGGATGATTGAGAAATTATAACATTTGAAAGCCTATTAATAGCAAATAGGAAAATGTTCAGACTTTTAAATTTTAGAAACTCAAATTTGAGTGTCATGGGTGTAAGGGTTCATTTCTAAGCAAAACTAAGAGAGGATGAGAGCAGAAGAAAAATAAATAGAGAAAAAGTAAAAATGTAATAAAGAAAATAATACATATTGTGTGAATATAGTACATGATGATGCCTTAAGAAAATGAAGCCAGGAAATAAAGCCCTCCCAGAATAAAAAATAAAACTGGAGAGGAAAATAAGCAGGATATAATGTAAATGAAGGGTAAAGTATAGTTACCTGAGCATATGAATATACATTTTTTAAGCAAAAAGTATAATCATAATATATAATTGAAGTGGCATTTCCTGAGAAAAATGAAAACCAATGAAAGCAAATTTAAAATCTTAAGTATTGTCATGAAAAAAATGTCTTCTTTTTTTTCTGTTGTTCCAAAATAAAATCAAATAAATCCTAAAATAAAATTGTAAAAATGATAACTAAAATATTAACTATTTCTATAAAACTTATACTGTAAAACTCAGCAAATGTATTCAAGAAAGTTACTTTGTTTTGATTATCACCTATAACACTAATTTTCTGAACATGATAGGAATGTAAAATAACTTAATTCAGAAAGAACTATGTACGAGCATTTGGTATTAAATGTGAAACTCAATCCTCAAACCTAGGATATGTCAATATGCCAACATAGGTACTACATTTATTCATTAAGTCATTAAATAGTAACATGGTGCATATAAATCAGCATATTCATGTCATACTTGTGAGCTTATAAATTCAGACATTTATTGTAATTATCAATATAGTATAAAGTTAAAACATTATAATCTATCTCATTAGAAAAAAGAAAGTTGAAACAAATAGTTTTTAGGATGTATATTACTCAATTGTTAAAAAAATAATGGGAATAACAATAGAGATGAATATTTTATAACCTGTTAAAATTCGAAAATGTTTTTGCTTTGAATTAAAATGTGTTTCCAAAAAATTCTCATGTTGAGTTCCTAACCACAGTGTGATGGTATTTAAACATGTGAACTTTTGGAGGTCATGAAATATTAGTGCCTTCATAAGAAGATACACCAGAGAACGTGCTCTCTTTCCTCCTACCATGTAAGAATGCAGCAAGAAGGTGGACCTCTATAATCAAGAAAACAACCTATACAAAAAAATGAACTGGGGCCCAGTACAGTGGCTTGTGTCTATAATCCCAGCAATTTGGCAGGCCTAGGCAGGGGAATTGTCTGTGGTCAGGAGTTTGAGAGGAGCCTCAGCAACAAAGTGAGATCTTGTCTCTACAAAAAAATTTAAAATCTAAAAAAAATTAGCTGGGCATGGTGGTAAACACCTGTAGTCCTAACTACTTGTGAGGCTGAGGCATGAGAATGGTCTGAGTTCAAGGTTACAGTGAGCTGTGATTCTGCCACTGTCTAGCCTAGATGAGAGAGTGACCACCCTGTCTCTAAAATAATAAATAAATTGACTACAATCTTGATCTTGGATTTCTCAACCAACAGAACTGTGGGGAAATAAATTCCTGTTGCTTAATCCACTCAGCCTATGGTATTTTGTTACGGCAGCCTGAGTTTACTTAGACAATTTTTTGGTGAAATAGTCTGCTAATACATACATGCATTAATATAATATGCACTATGCCCCACATTTTCTTCTATAGAGTAACTTCTCCTTCCTTTTATTATACCAAGAAGAGACAGTGTATTAAAGCTCAAATGTACCGTGATTTTGAGAAAAACACAGGCTACTAATGACACTCTCCATTTGCTGAAAATGACTTCATTTCTAATGTATCATCTTTAAATAAAAATAAAAAACTTTGTCTTTTTCAAACTATATTTGACACAATAATAATAATAAAGGTATTTTATTATTTTTATTAACCTATAATTGATAACCTGCTAGTCATATTATTTTATGTAGTAAAGTCAATAAATGAATATTAATATAAACTGAGGATTTAAAGTTTCTTATTATTATATCATTATAATTTCCTGATCATTGAATAGTCTGACTAAATAATCTATTTGGTATTCTATCTTGATTAAGCTAGTATTATATACCGATAATCTTGTGCACAGCTCTGATAAGTTTTTTGAATTTATTTACAAACGTACAAATCAAATGTTCTAATGTTCCAAATCAAAAAAGAATGATTTAATAACATATATTATATAATGTTAAAATGTACAAATCAAATGTTTTAATGTTCCAAATCAAAGAAGAATGATTTAATAACATATATTATATAATGTTAAAATGTACAAATCAAATGTTCTAATGTTCCAAATCAAAGAAGAATGATTTAATAACATACATAATATTAAAAGAGCATTAGCTCTTTAGTTGGTTTTTACACGAATAACAAAATCTAGTCTTTTTCAATAAATATAACGTTGTGTATTGACTTCAGCTAGTTATGAAACAATTTGTTACTGACTAGGAATAATACTAATCAAGTGATGTCAAAAGTTATAAATCTCTATAGTGATCTTAAATGTGTTAGTGAAGATGCATTTAAAACAAAAATCTACAATGAAAGTTTCAAATGATAATAGTTTGTGAGTTTTGGCCTATAATTTTTTTATTTATCTTTAAACCGTCTTATAGTTTCTACAGTTTTGACAGGCAAACCACATGAATATTAGTTTTTGGAATAGATGTCTAAAATAATTATTAAACCAACATGATTAATATTCTTGATTCTTAAACTTCTAAATTAAATACTGTCTCAACCACTTTTAGATCTTTCTTTGGGGCCTGATACATTCAGTTCGAATTGAGGGAAAGTATGTATTTAATATGCAAGATATTTAATGTCTAGCAAGAATAGACTATTATTAGAAGTTAAAATTAGAATGTTTTTTCCAGAGATGTAAAGGGAAAAAAAAACTATGTTATAAGGCACCATCATAATGGAAGTTCAGTTTTAAGGTAGAATGAACATTCAGACAGCTTCTCTAATTATTACCTACTCTTCAAGATATTAGAATCTATACAGTGGGGATGTTTTGAAATTTGAACTGAAAATATTAATATTAATTTCCAGTTTCCAGTTCTGCATGCAAGGAGCTTGAAAATCACCATAGCACATTAAGAACCAATAAAAAATGTAAATAAAATAAAAACTTAGCAACTCTTCTTAGATTCCTAAGAGAAGTGAAGTCACAGGAAAAACCAGTATCTTCAAAACATAAGCAGAATTTTAATTGCAGAGAAATACACAATAATGGAGCAGACACCCTTATGGAAAGAAGTACAGGGCATAAAAATCTGAACTCCAATTGATGAATTGCTGTAGGCTAGGTGTGGACTAGTCTGAGAGTTGAAAACACCAGGGTGACCCAGACAAAGAGAGATCCTCATGCTTTTGTCAGTATTACCTCCAGTATTACGCTGGATTCTTACAGTAAATATTGGAGAAATAGACCTTCATGCTTCTGGGAGAGGGAGAGGGAAAAAGGAACCATTTTGAAATATGTCGTAGTACTTTATTGTTAACGAGGTCTGCCCTCAGGGAAACTAGTAAACCAGAGCTTAACATACTGAGGTTTTACCAGAGCCTAAGGCAGGGGAACAACCAACTCCATATAGCTCTAGCCCTCCACTTGGAAGAAGAATAACACCCAACTCGAGCTCACTCTAGCCATCCCATCCCGCGTAAGGGAAAGGGGAAAACAGAGACTTATGACGTACAAAATCCAAAGGCCTAGGCTTACTGAAATCTGAAACTGAATGATAGGAATTTTATTCCTCATTTTACAATCAAAAACCTATTTATAATAGTTCCTTTGGTCTACTACCTTATAACTAGTGATCAAGAAAAAATTACAAGGCACACTGAAAGCCAAAAACACGGCTTAAAAGAAAAGAACACACCTATGATTTGGACTTTTGTGTTTCTTCCCAAATTTGTATGTTGAAACCTAATCTCCAAAGTGAGGATGTTAGAAGGTGGGGCATTTGTGAGGTGATGAAGGCTCTGCCCTCAAGAATCAGATGAGTGCTTTAATAAAAGAAGCCTGAGAGAGATTCCTCAGTCTTCCACTATGTGAAGACACAGCAAGAAGATATCACCTAAGAATCAGAAAGCTGTTCCTAACCAGACACTGAATCACCCAGTTTCTTTTTCTTGGACTTCCCAGCCTTCAGAACTATGAGAAATAAATTTGTGTTGTTTCTAAGTTACATACATTATGATCTGTTATTATAGCATCCTAAACAGACTAAGACAGCAAGTCTTAGATATCTTTGTCAGGGATATTGGAATTATAAGACAGGGAATTTAACATAACTATTTTTAATACTTAAGGACTTTAATGAATAACTCAGCAACATGCAAGAACAAATAAGCACTGTAAGCAGAAAGATGGAAATCTTAAGAAAGAAGCAAAAGGAAATGCTAGGGATCAATAACACTGTAATGTAAATGAAAAATGCCTTTCACTATGGTTTGAATAATTTCCTCCTCAAAAACTTGCGTTAAAATTTAACTGAGATTGTAACAATATTAAGAAAGAGGACTTTTAAGAGATTGGTTAAAGAAGACTCTCTCTTTATGGATGGGATCAATGCCAGTAAAAAAGGGCAAGTTAGGCCTCCTTTTTTCCTCTTTTGCTTCTGACTTATGCCATATATGAGATAATAAGAAAATCTTCGCCAGAGGCAGCATTTTGATCTTGGACTTCTCAGCCTCCAGAACTCTGAGAAAATGTTCTGTTTATTATAAAGTAACCACTGAGGCTGAGCATGGTGGCTAATGCCTGTAATCCCAGCACTTTGGGAGGCCCAGACAATTGGATTATTTGAGGTCAGGAGTTTGAGACCAGCCTGACCAACATGGTAAAACCTCATTTCCACTAAAATACAAAAATTAGCCTGGTGTGGGGGTAGGTGCCTGTAATCTCAGCTACTTGGGAGACTGAGGCAGGAAAACTGCTTGAACCCAGGAGGTTGCAGTGAGCCAAGATCACGCCAATGCATTCCAGCCTGGGTGACAGAGCAAGACTCCCTCTCAAATAAATAAATAACTAGTCATAGATACTTGGTTATAGTAGTAAAAAATCACTAAGACAACTTTGATGAGCTCATTAGGAGACTGATGTGGCTGAGGAAAGAATTTCTGAGCTTCAGGATATAGTACTAGAAATTTTCAAAACAGAACTGCAAAGAGAACACAGATTAAAAAAGAAACAGACTAAAATATCCAAGAACCTGGGACAACTACAAAAGGTGAAAACTGTTTGAAATGGGAATATCAGAAGGAAAAGAAAGAAAGAAACAGAAGAAATATCTGAGACAATAACAACTGAAAGTTTCTTCAAATTAATGCATAAGACATGGAAAGACACATAGAAGAAGCTCAGAGGATACCAAGCAGGATAAATATAAAAATAAGTTTAAAGAAACTGACACCTGGCATATTCTGAAACTATAGATTGAAGACAATCTGAAAGCAGGTAGGAGTGAGAGATGGTGGTAGATAAGAACAGAGCAGCAAAGATGAGAATTCCATTCAGTTTATTCTTAGAAACCATGCACTCAAGAAGAGAGTAGAGTGAAATATTTAAGCTGCTGAGAAAAACAAAGAAAACTAGCAACCTAGAATTTTGTACCCTGTGAAATTATTTTTCAAATGTGGAGGATAAATAAAACTTTTTCTGACAAACATTTAGAAAAGTTGTTGTCAGGAGATCTATGCTTCAAGGAATGTTAAAATAATTTTCTTATGAAGAAGGAAAATCATTATGTGTGAATTTGATCCTTGCATTTTGATGCTAGCTGGTTGTTTTGCCCCTTAGTTGATGCAGTTTCTTCATTATGTCTATGTTCTTTACAATTTGGTATGTTTTTGCAGTGGCTGCTACTAGTTGTTCCTTGACATGTTTAGTGCTTCCTTCAGGAGCTCCTGTAGGGCAGGCCTGGTGCTGATGAAATCTCTCAGCAATTGCTTGTCCATAAAGGATATTATTTCTCCTTCACTTATGAAGCTTAGTTTAGCTGGATATGGAATTCTGGGTTGAACAATTTTTCTTTAAGGATGTTGAAGAAACACTCTTCAGGCTTGTAGAATTTCTGCTGAGAGACCTTCTGTGACTCTGATGGGCTTCTCTTTGTGGGTAACCCAACCTTTCTCTCTGGCTGCTCTTAGCATTTTTTTCTTCATTTCAACCCTGGAGAATCTGAAGATTATGTGCCTTGGGATTGCTTTTCTTGAGGAATACCTTTGTGGTGTTCTCTGTATTTCATGAATTTGAATGTTAGCCTGCCTTGCTACATTAGAAAAAGTTTTCCTGGATAATATCCCGAAGAGTATTTTCCAAAACTTGGTTTCAATCTCCCCGTCACATTCAGGTACACTGATCAAACATAGATTAGGTCTTTTTTTTTTTTTTTTTTTTTTTTTTTTTTTTAGATTAGGGCTTATCACATAATCCCATATTTCATGGAAGTTTTGTTCATTTCTTTTCACTCTTTTTTCTCTATTTTTGCCTTTTCATTTCATTTCATTGAGTTAATTTTTGATCTCTGATATCCTTTCTTCTGCTTAGTTTATTCGGCTATTGAATATTGTGTATGCTTCATGTAGTTCTCGTGCTGTGTTTTTCAGCTCCATCAGGTTGTTTATGTTCTTCCCTAAACTGGTTATTCTGGTTAGCATTTCCTTTAACCTTTTTTTAAGGTTCTTAATTTCTTTGCATTGGGTTAGAACATGCTCCTTTAGCTAGCAGAAGTTTGCTATTACCCACCTTCTGAAGCCTGCTTTTGTCAATTGGTCAAACTCATTCCCATCCAGTTTTGTTCCCTTGCTAGTGAGGAGTTGTGATCCCTTGGAAGAGAAGAGGTGTTCTGGTTTTTGGCAATTTCAGCCTTTTTGCACTGGTTTCTTCCCATTTTCATGAATTTATCTACCTTTGGTCTTTGAAATTGGTGACTTTTGGATAGTGTCTCTGAGTGGATGTCCTTTCTGTTGATGTTGAAGCTCTTTCTTTCTGTTTTTTTTTTTTTTTTTTTAGTGTTTGTTCTAACAGTCAGGCCCTTCTGCTACAGATCTTCTGGAGGTCCACTCCAGATCCTGCTTGCCTGGGAATCACCCGTGGGGGGTGGGGGACTGCTGCAAAATAGCAAAGATTGCTGCCTGTTACTTCCTTACACCTTATGCAAAATTAACTTGAGATAGATTAAAGATTTAAACATGAGATCTAACACCATAAAAACCCTAGAAGAAAACCTAGGCAGTACCATTCAGGACATTGCCATAGGCAGGGACTTCATGACTAAACCACCAAAGGCAATGGCAATGAAAGCCAAAATAGAAAAATGGTATCTAATTAAACTTAAGAGCTTCTGCACAGCAAAAGAAACAATCATTAGAGTGAACTGGCAACCAACAGAATGGGAAAAAATTTTTGCAAGCTACCCATCTGAAAAAGGGCTAATATTCAGAATCTACAGAGAAGTCAAACAAGTTTGCAAGAATAAAAACAAACAACCTCATCAAAAGGTGGGCGAAGGATATGAACAGACACTTTTCAAAAAAAGAAATGTATACAGCCAACAAACATATGAAAAAAACTCATCATCACTGGTCATCAGAAAAATGCAAATCAAAATCACATTGAGATACCATCTCATGCCAGTTAGAATAATGATCATTAAAAATCTGGAGACAACAGATATTGGAGAGAATGTGGAGAAATAGGAATGCTTTTATACTGTTGGTAGGAGTGTAAATTAGTTCAACCATTGTGGAAGACAGTGTGGTGATTCCTCAAGGATCTAGAAACAGAAATATCATTTGACCTAGCAATCCCATTACTAGGTATATACCCAAAGGATTTTAAATCATTCTGTTATAAAGACATATGCACACATATGTTCATTGCAGCACTGTTTACAATAGCAAAGACTTGGAACCAATCCAATGCCCATCAGTGATAGACTGGATGAAGAAAATGTGGCCCTTATACACCATGAAATACTATGCAACCATGAAAAAGGATGAGTTTATATCCTTTGCAGGGACATGGATGAAGCTGGAAACCATCATTCTCAGCAAACCGACACAAGGACAGAAAATCAAACACCGCATGTTCTCACTCATAAGTGGGTGTTGAACAATGAGAACACATGGACACAGGGAGGGGAACATCACATGCCTGGGCCTGTTGGGGGGTGGGATGGCTAAGGGAGGGACAGCAGGGGATGGAGAGATAGGGGAGGGATAACATTAGGAGAAATATCTAATGTAGATGATAAGGGGATGGATGCAACAAACCACCATGGTGTGTGTGTACCTATGTACCAATCCTGCAGGATCCGCACATGTAACCCAGAACTTAAAGTATAAAAAAAAAAGGAAGATAACATAGATTAGAAACTTAGATCATTATAAAGAAAAATATTAAAAGGAATAAGTGAATCATTTTCTCCTTAGTTTGCATGACAGTCATTGAAACTCCACTACTCAAGAACTGCTTACCGTTAGGGTAAAGATCAGTTCTGTGCACAGTACAGTGTGCAAGTCTCCACTTAGCAGCAGTATCTGCAGCAACATTCTGAGTCCCTTGAGACAACTGCTGAATTTCCCTTAAAAGAGTCCACTGCAGCTTTCTCTGTGGTTTCCTTTGTCTCCATAAAAATTTATTCTGTGATCTCTGTCTCAGATGATGCTTCGAAGTTTTAATACCTGAGCCACGAAGAAGGCAGTTGCAAACAGACATCTTTATGCAGTCTAGTTTCTTCGGCAAACTAGTACCTTGACACACAGTGATGCAACTAAATAAAAACAGTACACCAGGAACCGTTAAGGAGACAGATGACATTGATGATATTTTTGCTTTAATCGGAGTTTAGATGTTTATACGTGAGACTTATAAGTGATTAACAAGGCTAGTTCAGGGTTCTAAGTGGAACTGCCGAGATCTGGAAGTACCACCTGGACTCACAGGAGCTGCTTTAGTGCAGCATTGCAGAGGAGTTCATTCCGTTTCAGTTAGGTTTACATTTAAAGTAGCACTGTGCTGTTCATCAACAAGTACTTCTTTTTGGCTTCAACTACATGCCAGATGTTAAGATGAAAAGTCTGCCACAGCCTGCCTTTGAGAACCAGATGTAATTCCTTGAGTGAGGCTAGTAAGTCTTTGAGAAATTGAATAATTTTATGACTTACCAGGCAGTTTAATAACCGTTTGCAAAAACCATTCTGCCTTGAGATAGATGAGGAGGGAGGATGAGGAGTAGCAGGGAAACACCTGAAAGGTCACTTTGGCCTTATTAGCTCCATTGTGGATAGGTCTGCCTCTTAATACTAAAGTTTGTAGCTCCTGACACTTGTGGTGTCTTGTTTATATATTGGAATTGATCATCAGGCTTTGCCATTGCTTGTATTACCAGGGTCTGGTTACAACCATTATTTCTGTTCATTTGTTCATCTTATATTAAAGTGAGTTTGAAGTCCTCCAAAAAAAAAAAAAGGAATAAGTGAACATAAAATAAAAGTTTTTTTATTCTTAATTGTCTAATAAGCAAAAATTTGTTCAAAATAATTGTATCCACAATGTATTTAGTTATGCATGCTTATATATATATTATATGTCTGCTTGAATAGAAGTGAAATAAATGAGAGCAATGATACAAGATATGAGAGGAAAAACTTTAGGATTATTTTGTTATTATGTTATATACACAGCACCTATGAAACATAGTGTTATATAAAAGTAGAATTGGATTAGTTGTAAAAATTGCAACTTTAGGGTGACCACACATACACAAACACACACACACACAAACACTTTATATCAAACACTCTGGGTTTCAGTAAAACTAGTACTTAGAGAAAAATGTATAGCATTGAATGCATGTATTAAAAAAGAGGAACTATCTAAATCAATCATCTAAGCTTCCACCTAGGAAAATGCAAAACATAAAAAAATTAAATTCAAAGTAAGCAGAAGTCAAGAAATAATAATTTTAAAAACAGAGAAGAAGCCAGGAATATTGGAAACAGGGATTCAACAGAGAAATATCACAAAAACTAAAAGCTGATTATCAAACAAGATAAATGAAATAAATAAGTCTCTAGGCAGGCTAACTAAGATAAAAAAGAAAGAGGACATCATTTCTAATAACAAAAATAAAAGAGGGACATCATTACCGATCTTATGAATATTAAAAGGATAACCAAGAAATACTATAAACAACTTTTCTGCACACAAATTTAATAATGTCGATAAAATAGAGCAATAAGACACACAACCTGCAAAATCTAATGCAAAACAATTTGACATTCATATTAGGCCTATATCTATTAAAGATATTGAATCAATAATTAATAACCTTCCAAAAGAGAAAGCACAAATTCTAGGTAAGTTTAGTGGTGAATTCTAACAAACATGTAAGGAAGAAATTATATCAATTTTTTATAACCTATTTTAGAAGACAGAAACAGAGGGAATAATTCTCAACTCATTCTAAGAGGTCAGCATCACCCAGATACCAAAACCAGACAAAGAAATTACAACTACAGATTAATGTCTCTCATGAACATAAATGCAAAAATCAAAATATTGGCACATCAAATCAAAAAATGTATAAAAAGAATTATACACCATTACCAAGTGAAATTTTTTCCAGGTTTGCAAGACTGGTTCAACATTCAAAAACTGATTAATTCATCACATAAAGAGTAAAATGTGAAAATAATACAATCATATCAGTAGATTCAGAGAAAGCATTTGACACAATCCACCATCTACTCATTATAAAAACTCTTAGAAAATTAGGAATAGAGGAGAATTTCCTAAACTTCATAAAAATATCTCCAAAATAATCTATAGTTAACAGGATATTCAACTGTGGGAAATTAAGGTCTTTCATTAAGCTCATGAACAAGGTATGTTCCCTATCACAACTACTTTTCAACATTGTAAGAGAAGACATTGATGCAGTCAACAAACATATGAAAAAAAGCTCATCATCACTGGTCATTAGAGAAATGTAAATCAAAACCACATTGAGATACCATCTCATGCCAGTTAGAATGGCGGTCATTAAAACATCTGGAAACAACAGATTCTGGAGAGGATGTGAAGAAATAGGAACGCTTTTACACTGTTGGTAGGAGTGTAGATTAGTTCAACCATTGTGGAAGACAGAGTGGTGATTCCTCAAGGATCTAGAAATAGAAATACCATTTGACCCAGCAATCCCTTTACTGGGTATATACCCAAAGGATTATAAATCATTCTATTATAAAGACATTATGTTCATTTGTGGCACTGTTTATAATAGTAAAGACTTGGAACCAACCCAAATGCCCATCAAAGATAGACTGGATAAAGAAAATGTGGCACATATACACCATAGAATACTATGCAACCATAAAAAAGGATGAGTTTATGTCCTTTGCAGGAACATGGATGAAGCTAAAAACCATCATTCTCAGCAAACTGACACAAGAACAGAAAACCAAACATAGCATGTTCTCACTCATAAGTGGATGGTGAACAATGAGAACACATGGACACATTGAGGGGAACATCACATACCTGGGCCTGTTGGGGGTTAGGGTGGCTAGGGGAGGGATAGCAGGGGATGTGGGGATTGGGAAGGGCTAACATTAAGAGAAATACCTAATGTAGATGATGAGGGGATGGAAGCAGCAAACCACCACAGCATGTGCAAACCTATGTAACAATCCTGTATGATCTTCACATGTACCCCAGAACTTAAAGTATAATAAAAAAGAAGTTCTAGCTAATAAAATAATATGAAAAATAAAATAAAAGATGTACAGTTTTTGGAAGAAAGAAGTAAAACTATCTTTGTTTGCAGATGACAGGATCATATATATGGAAATCCCAAAGAATTCACAGAAATAACTTAAACTAATAAGAAATTATAGCAATGTTAAATGATACAAGGTTAATATACAGAAAACTGCTTTTCTGTGAACAATGTACATGAGAAATGTGAAATTAAAAGCACACTGCCATTTACATTAGCACACCAAAAAATGAAATAGTTAGGGGTAACTAACAAAATATGTAGAAGATTCATATGACAAAAACATATGAAAAAATGCTCATCATCAATGGTCATTAGAGAAATGCAAATCAAAACTACATTGAGATATCATCTCATGCCAGTTAGAATGGCGATCATTAAAAAATCTGGAGACAACAGATGCTGGAGAGGATGTGGAGAAATCGTAACACTTTTACACTGTTGGTGGGAGTGTAAATTAGTTCAACCATTGTGGAAGACAGTATGGCGATTCCTCAAGTACCTAGAAATAGAAATTCCATTTGACCCAGCAATCCCATTACTGGGTATATATCCAAAGGTTTATAAATCATTCTACTATAAGGACACATGCACACAAATGTTCATTGCAGCACAGTTTACAATAGCAAAGACCTGGAACCAACCCAAATGCCCATCGATGATAGACTGGACAGGGAAATGTGTCACATATACACCATGGAATATTATGCAGCCATAAAAAATGATGAGTTTGCGTCCTTTGTAGGGACATGGATGAACCCAGAAACCATCATTCTCAGTAAACTGACACAAGAACAGAAAATCAAACACCGCATGTTCTCATTCATAGGTGGGTGTTGAACAATGAGAACACATGGACACAGGGAGGGGAGCATCACACACTGGGGTCTGTTGGGGGGAAATAGAGGAGGGACAGCGGGGACTAGGGAGTTGGGGAGAGATAGCGTGGGGAGAAATGCCAGATATGGGTGATGAGGAGGAAGGCAGCAAATCACACTGCCATGTGTGTACCTATGCAACAATTTTGCATGTTCTTCGCATGTACCCCAAAACCTAAAATGCAATAAAAATAAAAGAAGTACAAAACTCTGATGAAACAAATTAAAAAATAAGTAGAAACATAGTTCATGATTATACATAGTAAAACTCAAAATTATCAAGATGTCAGTTCTTCCCAACTTGATCTATAAATGCAATACAATTCCAAATAAAATGCCAGGAAATTATTTTATAAATATTTGACATATTTATTTCTAAGTTTGTATGTAGAGGCATAAGACTCAGAATAGCTAACACAATATTGAAGGAGAAGAACAAAATTAGAAGGCTGATACTACCTGACTTCAAGACTCACTATAAAATTACAATAATTAAGATAGTGTGGTAATGGGAAAAAGAGAAATTGATCAATTTAACATAATAAAGATCCCAGATATATACCAGCATAAATATAGTCAAATAATATTTGAGAAAGGAGGAATGACGATTTACTGCAGAAAAGAGAGTCTTTTTAACAAACGGTACTGGAACACCTGGGCGTCCACATGCAAAAATGAAGCTAGACACATACCTTACACACTACAAAAATTAACCTAAAATGTATCACAGACTTAATGCAAAATGCAAAACTATGAGCCTCCTAGAGGATGAAATACAACAAAATTTGTGTAACTTTGGGTTTACTGATGACTTTTTAGATACAAGACCAAAAACACGATCCATGAAAAAAAATAATTGATATGCTGGACTTCATTAAAATTAGGAATTTCTGCTCTGTGAAAGGCATTGCCAAGAGAAGAAAATAATGAGCCAAAGACTGTGAGAAAATATTTGCAAAAGAAGTATCAGATAAAGAACTATTATCCAAAAAGCCAAGAATTCTTAAAACTCATTTTTAAAAAGATAAAAAAAACGGACCAAATAATTTAACAAATACCTTACCAATGAAAATATACAAAAGGTAAGTAGGCATATGAAAAGATGTTACATATCATGTGTCATCAGGGGAGTCCAAGTTATAACAACCATGGGATACCACTACCCACACATGAGAACGGTCAAAATTCAGGGCAGCGACAGCAGCAAATCTGGTGACGTCATCAACCAATGAAACTCTCCTTCATCGTTACTGCTAATGCAGAATTACACGACCACTTTGGAAGACAGGCTAGTGGTTGCTTATACAACTAAATATTCTCTTACTTTACGACCCTGTAATTGCATTCTTGGCCTTTACCTTAAGGAGTTGAGAATGGATATCCACACACACACACACACACACACACACAAGCAAACAAACAAAATGGCCACATGGGATTTTAAAGAACTTTATTCATAACTGTCATAACTTGGAAGCAACAAAGATGTCTTTGTGTGGGTGAATGGATAAACTGGTACATATAGACAGTGGAATATTATTCATCACTAAAACTAAATGAGCTATCCAGCCATGAAAAACATGGTGAAAACTTAGATGAATATCACTAAGGTAAAGAAACCAACAGAAATAAGTCTACATACTGTGGGTTTCCAACTATATGATATTCTCAAACAGTTAAAACGATGAAGACAATAAAAAGTTCAGTATTGCCATAGGTTGGGGGATGGGAAGATGGGAGGGTTGAATAGGCAGAGCACAAAGGATTTTTAGGGGAGTGAAAATACTCTGTATGATACTGTAATTGTTAATGTGTGTCATTATGCTTTTGTCCAAACTCATAGACTGTACATGAAGAGTGAACCCTATTGTAAACTACAGAATTTGAATGATGATGTGTCAACATAGATTCATCAATTGCAAAGAGTATGTTACTCTGCTGGGAGATACTTATACATGTATTGGGGGAAAAGGGTATATGGGAAATCTCTGTATATTCCTATTTTGTTGTGAGCCCCCAAAAGTCATTAAAAATATTTCTCTGTATTAAAAATCGTTACAAAGTCACCTGACGCTATTCATTATTCCTGTAATTTGAGATAAACAAAATGTCATTAAAAAGATTTAAATTATCTAGATTTTTATATGGTAAGATAAAGCATAATTCATATATTATCATAGTGTACATAAACAATACTGAATAGTTATAAATAGATCATAATTATAAACATATTATAAAATTTTAGGATATTTAAATGTATTACATGTAATTATGTTCCCCATTATACATAGTCCAAGACTTTTGGTTTTGTCTGTTTTCCTCTTCTCTTTATTTTGGAAGTAATGTTTGCTTATACTTTACTAATATATGAACTTCTAAGACTATTGAATAAACGCTGCTGTGCAAATCAACCACCACGTGACAATATGTTTTACACAGTCATATTCTCCACTGTAACTATCTCATGTGTTTCACATAGTAGGTACTCAATAGCTATTGATTAAATGTAGATAATTTGGGATCTATAAATTATGTACGACCCTCTTTCCTGCTTCCCACTTGAATAAAACAGACTAGGATATATTTCAAACAAGGCAGGTCAATTTCTTTTGCTCATTTGTAATCTAGTTGAAGTTGATAGACCCAATAAGTCACTCTCTGGGAGTAAGTTAGTAGAGAAGACATCCTAACTCTTTCAAAAGAGAGTAGAAAACCATTTTGTCTTTCGGAGATTCAGCTACTACCACAAGTCCCTTAGGCCCTGGTGATCATAACATTCATTAAGAAAGCTTAAGACACTGAACTGACACTGGAATAAATCATATTTCACATTAATATACGTTTTAACCCATTTAGCATTTGGGGAAAAAAGTGCAGTTCACTGCCAGCACTCACTCAATTTGACATAAACAAACTCTTTGAGGATGAAGTAAATCTGACTGACTTTCAATGTGAAAATAAAATATGTTAACCGTTCTTGGAGTTATTTCTAAACAGCAGTTTTTTCTACGCATAATTAAAAAGAAATAGAGGCCAGCACTTTGGAAAGCCGAGGTGGGTGAGTCACGTAAGGTCAGGAGTTTGAGACCAGCCTGGTCAACATGGTGAAACCCCGTCTCTACTAGAAACACAAAAAAATTAGCCAGGCATGTGACGGCCACCTGTCATCCTACCTCCTCGGAAGGCTGAGGTGGGGGAATCACTTGAACCTGGGACATGGAGATTGCAGTTGGCCGAGATTGCGCCATTGCACTTCAGCCTGGGCAACAAGAGTGAAACTCCATCAAAAAAAGAAAAAAGAAAAAAGAAATGTATATGATGTTTGATGTTGTTTGATGTTACATTAGGATTAGAGGCAAGACTATTTCAGGGAAAATGAGAAATGGGTTAAGAGAAAATAAAAGTGCTAATATTTTACCACTAGCACAATATTGACAAAAATCTGTCAATTTTAGAAAAAAATATATGTATTTGTTCGATAACTAGTCTCATTATTTTTTAGAATATAAGAATTGGTTGAACAATAAGCAAGAGATATGCAAAATTGATTTGTTTATTGTTTTAAAGAAAAGTGACCTATTAATTCTGTTAATACAGAAAACTAGAATATAATAGCTGATGCCTTTTTACTCCTACTCTTCACACACACACAAAGGGGAGAGCAGTTAAGATACTACTGGGGTGTACATTTTTTAAAAATAAGGGGAAAAATAATAATTTACCTTTTGTCTCCAAAAATCTGTCAATTTTAACAACTCCTATATATCAGGCACTTTTCAAGGTTGAGGATACAGCAAATAACAAAAGAGACAAATATCCCAGCCCTTCTCAAGCTTATAGTCTAATGAAGGAGACACATAATAAAGGAGATGAATTAGAAAAATTTATACTAATTAAATAGTCATAAATGTTAAGAATAAAAAATAAAGCAAGGAAAGAAAATCTGTGTTGGGAGTATGTTCAAGGAAGGTTTTATGAGATGGCCACATTTGAGTAAGACATGAAGAAAGTGAGGATGTGAAGGAAAAGTATAATTAGCAGAAGTAACAAGTATAAAATCCTCAAGGCAAGAATAGGGCTGGCAGGCTTTCAAGTTGCAAGATAGAGCCTAGTGTATTTAGACACAGTGAGCATGAGAAATTATTATACATGTAATTATGGTCAGGGAAGTTAATGGGACTGTAGAGATCATTGAAGATTATATACAGTCTAAGTTTGTTTTTTGCTGCTATAATGGAATACCTGAGACTGGATAATTTATAAACAATGAAGTCCAAGGTCAAGTCACCAACAAGCTTATTTCTGGTGAGAACCTGGTCTCTGCTTCCAAGATGACACCTTGAATGTTGCCACCTCCAGAGGGGAAGAATGCTTTTGACTTCACATGGTAGAAGGTAGACGGACGAAAGAAGGAGTAATTCCTTCTCTCAACCCCTTATATAAAGGCACCTAGTCTTGCTTGTGAGGGGAGGAGTCCTCATGACCTGCTAAAGGCTCCACCTCTTAATACTAACACATTGACCATGGAAGTTTCAACGTCTGAATTTTGAAAAGGGCGTATTCAAACCTTAGAACATATATATTTATATATGAATTGGCTTATGTGATGTTGTGTGGTCTGGCAGAGTCTTAAGTTTGCTGGCAGCTCAGCAGGTTGGAAACTGAAGAAGAAATTGTGACATAAATAAGCCAAAAGTGGCCGCTGTGCACTGGGCCTTGTTTAGTTCTCCACAGAAGGCAAGAATGTTATCTCAAAGCCCCGAGACTTCCAAAGGCTATCTACCACCATTCTATCAAACCACCTGCTCCAGGGGCAGTGGGTAATGTGGTAACACCAGTGAATTCCATGATCACAGGCCCATTGGACATTTCATTTGCTGTGAAATGAATTTCTTTATCAGTAGCAATGGCGTGTGAATATCACGTCAGTAGCGAAGGCATTTTGCATGTAAACAAATGGTAGGTTTGGCAGAGGCACTGCCTATAGGAAGGCAAATCCGTACCCACAGTTAAGTATCCATTCCATTGAGAACAAAACTTCCTCTTTCCCTTACGGAAGGAATTCAATATAGTCAATTGCAAACCAGGTAGTCGTCTAATTACCCCGGGAAATAGTGCTCTTTCAGGACGTTAGTGTTTATACTATTGCTGGTAGATTGGGTACGGGGCAGTGGCTGTAGCCAGGCCAGCCTGGGTGAGTAGAGGTCCAAGTTGCTGAGCTCTTCTATAACCTTCGTCCTTGCAGTCATTTGAATTGCGATCATAAAGTATTCATGTTTTAATTTTAGAGTACAACTTGAAATTATTATGCATTATTAGAATATTATGCTAAATGCCTAAGAAAATTTGGAATTTTCCATTTGGGAGAAATCTAGCTCTGGTTATACTTCCTAGTATTATGTCCCCTAAATGAAATTATCATAATAACTAAATAAAGTAACTATAAATGATAATCATTATACTGCATGTTTTATGAGTTAATTTTTAAAAAATTAATATTAAACAGACATGTTTTCAGTAAGTTGTTTATTCAGATTGCTAGAAATACTTTGTATCTATGAAATACATATACTTTTAATAAATAAATTCGTAGCTTCAGAACATATGTAATCAAAGTTGCATTTTTATTATTAACAAACCTACCACATTCTCTGAAAATATTTTCATTGTTGAACAAACTGTTCATGTTCATCTCTAACAAGGATTTTGATTAATTTAATTTAAAAAATTATTTAGTTAAAGGAATAATGTCTGCATTTTGCTGTAGATTACAAATTATATAGTTGTATCTATTAAATTGAGGTTTTGCTACTACCTGTTCAATTGTTAGCATTGTTATGAATAATCTTGGCAATACTATTTATAATAATCATTCCCTCAACTGGAAATTAATCAAAATCTATGGCAAACAACAAAAAAGTAACTGTGATGATAGCCTAGTATGTGTACCGAACTTTTGATAAATTCATCAGACCTAACTGATTTTGGTATGTGTGTGACAAAACAGGGGACTTAAAAGGGCCTCATGTTTTTGCTTGAGAGGCTGAGGAGATGAAGAGTGAAGACTATTGTGATGAGGAAGACTGAAGGGAACAGCTGGGAGGAGTGTGTGTGTGAGTGTGCGTGTGTGTGTGTGTGTGTGTGTGTGTGAAGACAGTGGGTAAGAATTAAGGTTTCTAATTTTAGCATGTAAATTTTATATGCCTATTAAGAACGTGAGATGTATATATATATATTGACTAGATGTAGGAAGAAAAGTTAAGGCTGAGCAAACTGAGCAAAGTTTTCTATTTATAGCATTGTAAATAGCATTTTAAATCTATGAGACTAGATAGACTTTCTTAAAGAGAACCTTTAGGTAGAAACGATATAAAGTCTCACGCATCCACATTCACAGGTTACAGAGAAGATAGGGAACCCACACACACACAAATGACAGTCTAGTGAAGTAGGAAACTGGAATGCCCCAAATTCTGATATATGTTTAAAAATCTGTCAAACTGTTTTACAAAGTAATTGCACCGTTTTGTATTTTCACCAGCAGTGTGTAAGATTTCACTTCCTCCACATCCTAGTAAGACTGGGTTCCGGGACCTGGGGGAGGTTGAGCTCCATCCCTGGTGGGCTGTGTTGATCCAGGCTCTTGGTCCCTCACTCACCCAAGAATGGAAGAGAGAAACCCGCCGGGCGCAGTGCGCTCATAAGTAAATATCAGACCCCAAAGAGTTTTGCAGAAAGTGATTTATTTAGACAGAGAGAGAGAAAAAGGAGAAAGAAATAGAGGGAGAGCAGCTCTCATGTGTTGTGAGAGAGGATCCAGATACGAGTCTGCACTGAGGTGGGGGAAGGGGAATTTTAACCTGGGAGAAATTCCCTCCCCATTCAATTTTCCCATCCTATGAAAGGAGTTCCCTTAAATTTCCGCTGGAGTGATTGACCTTTGATTTTTTTTCCCACTAGCAAAAGTTAAACAAAGACCTCTGAGATCCCGGACAAGACAGGGGTGGAGGTTCTTGCCTTTGAAATTACGCCCCCTTGTGGATCCAGGAAGAGAATACATTCCCTCACTTGCTAATACTAGATATGGCCAGTCTTTTAAATTTTAGCCATCTTCATGATGTAGGAATCTATCAGGGTTTAGTTTTCATTTGCCTACTGTCTAATGACATTGGGCATCTTTTCATGTACTTAAGTTGCAATGCGTATGTATTCTTTGGTGGAATATCTGTTCAAACCTTTGCTTACTTTTTAAATAAGATGTTCGTTCAGTTTTAAAAAAAAATCAACATTTTTAATCCAACAATTTAGCTGTTTTAACAATTAGGGCTATTCAGGTCATCTAATCTTGCCATTGGACTGTTTCCATGTGTAAAATTTTATTGTAACACAGATAAGTAGATTCCTGCTTTAATCCTACAACAACAGAGTTGAGAAGTTGCAAGACAGATTTAAACCTGCTAAACCTAAAATATTTATCATATGATCCTTTACAGAGATAATTCTCCAATTCCTGATTTATCAATTCAATTGCTATAAATCAAATCTTCCTATTATATTATCCCTTTTTATCAACATTTTTTTGGTGCATTTTTTAAAAACAAGATTATTGGATTAGGGTCATATTTTAATCTACTCTTACAAATCTACTTTTCAGTAGATAATATGTATCATGTATGTATTTTGGGATCGATTATGCATGTATTTAAATACATTTCTACCAACTTTTTTTTTTTAATTTTTGGTCTTCCTCTTATTTTCCCATTATATATTGCCTTCTTTTAATTGAATAAAATTTTATTCTCCCTTTTTTTTCCCACTAATCCAAAATATAGTTTATTTTTGTTCTTCTGGAACATATCCACGACATGTTAACATGTGATATTAAATTAACAAAGTGAAAATGTTTATTATGATCCTTATTAAGCAGCCCAAAAATATAAGATCTTTCAAGTATTTAATTTCTGTTTTACCTTCCTCACTTCACATGCAACTGTTTTCCATTATAGTCACACACTGACATTTTGGTCAACAATGGACAGCACACACAACAATGGTTCTATAGGATGACAATTACAGTATTTCACTGTAGTAATATAAATTCATATTACAGATATAAATATTTATAAATTAATACATATAATATAAATTACATATAACATTTATGTAATATAAATATTATATATGTTTATATAATATGTAGTACATAACAAAATATAAATTTATATTTCAATAAAAAATATAAAATAGATCATTTATATTAGTAAATAATTTAATATTTATAATTAAACAATTTATGATATAAATTTGTATTATATTATTTGTATTGTATTAACATAAAATTATCAAGTAAAAATCATTACAGTATTTTTTACTATAACTTTTCCATGCTCAGATATGTATAGATACACAAATACCATTGTATTACAGTTGCTTATGTTATTCAATACAGTGACATGTTGCACAATTTTGTAGCCTAGGAGCCTTAAGCTATAGTACGGATCCTAGGTGTGTAGTAGACCACATCATCTAGGTTAGTCTAAGTACATTCCATGATATTCATACAATGACCAAATCACCTAATAGCATTTCTTAGAATGTATCCTCATTGTTAAGTGACACATGAGTGTACTTTTAGTATGGCATTATGATAAAAATATAACAGGATGATAGCCAGGAAGGTAGATTTAAAACATTGAATTGTATTTCTTTACTGTAGAGCCTAGCTGGAAAATTTTCTCTATGAATTTCAATTGAATTTGAACAAATATTTCAGGTTGATGTCCCAAGCGAACACATATATAATTTATTTGGCCTTTAAAACAGTCTAAGTGCATTCAATTGAATTATCTTTTCAGTATTTAAAATAGCACCAGAGAAGACCCATTATGGAGAGTTCTATTAGTTTCTATTGTATAGAAACCACATTTAAAACAATTCTTATGGTAATTTTTATTTCAATATATCATTGCATTAAATCTGATTGATTACACAGACCTATATGTAAGGTAATAGTTATGTGGACAAAAGAAAAAATGCATGTAGAGTTAAAATGATTTGCCAGTTTTTAATGAGACTCCATTATCCAAGACAGATTCACATCTAAATATAAAATTACTAAAAATAACTTCTTTCCTTTCTCTGAATTTCTGAACATAATAGTTCATAACACATTCTGAATTTTTACAGGAAAAAATATGTAAGCCCCAAAATAAGCCTTTTATATTCTGCTGCTGAAATTATCACTTAACTGGAGGTTACCGATTTTCAATGTCAAACTGCACTAGTAATCACAAGAAGTAGTGTCTGAGTTAAGAAACACACACGCACAAACACACATGTGCACATGAAATAAAAACTCTATTACATGCCTTTGAGGAATAGAAACAAGAGACAAGCTTAAAACAAGAAAATATAGAACCCTGTGATCAGCTTTTTTGGTTGTTCGAGTTTAAGAGTTTTTGTTATCTCAAAGTGTTTCCCTTGAGAAACAGATATTTAAAATAAAAAATTCCATGAACAGAAGATAAAAGTAAAATGATTAAATGTGGAACAAAATAATATAAATAAATTTAAACATCCTGTCACTAGAATGAATGTCTAATAATAAAACCATTTTATGTGGCATTCTAGAAATTTCTGTTTTCTAAAGTATTTTCTCCTATATATTAGTTTTGAAATAATGCAAAAGAAAAAATATTCAAAAATGTTTCTCTAAAATTAACTCCAGTTGGATTAAAGACTTAAACATAAGACCTAACATCATAAAAACTCTAGATGAAAACTTAGGCAAAACCATTCAGGACGTAGGAATAGACAAGGACTTCATGACTAAAACACCAAAAGCAATGGCAACAAAAGCCAAAATAGACAAATGGGACCTAATTAAACTCCAGAGCTTCTGCACAGCAAAAGAAAGAATCATTAGAGTGAATCAGCAACCAACAGAATGGGAAAAATTTTTTGCAATCTACCTATCTGAAAATGGGGTAATATCAAGAATCTACAAAGAACTAAAACGGATTTACTCAACAGTGGGTTAAGGATATGAAGAGACACTTTTATGAGGCCAACAAACATATGAAAACATGCTCATCATCACTGGTCATTAGAGAAATGCAAATCAAAACCACACTGAGATATCATCTCACGCCAGTTAGAATGGCGATCATTAAAAAATCTGGAGAGAGATGCTGGAGAGGATGTGGAGAAATAGGGACACTTTTACACTGTTGGTGGGAGTGTAAATTAGCTCAACCATTTTGGAAGACAGTGTGGCAATTCCTCAAGGACCTAGAAATAGAAATTCCATTTGACTCAGCAATCCCATTACTGGGTATATATCCAAAGGATTATAAATTATTCTGTTATAAAGACACAGGCACACATATGTTCATTGCAGCACTGTTTACAATAGCAAAGACTTGGAACCAACCCAAATGCCCATCAATGATAGACTGGACAGGGAAAATGTGGCACATATACATCATGGAATACTATGCAGCCATAAAAAAGATGAGTTTGTGTCTTTGTAGGGACACAGATGAACCTGGAAACCATCATTCTCAGCAAACTGACACAAGAACAGAAAATCAAACACTGCATGTTTTCTCTCATAGGCGGGTGTTGAACAATGAGAACACATGGACACAGGGAGGGGAGCATCACACACTGAGGTCTGTGGTGGGTGGACTAGGGGAGGGACAGTGGGGAGTAGGGTGTTGGGGAGGGATAACATGGGGAGAAATGCCAGATATAGATGATGGGGTTGGAGGCAGCAAATCACATTGCCATGTATGTACCTATGCAACAATCCTGCATGTTCTTCATATGTACCCCAGAACCTAATGTGCAATAAAATATATATATATATATATATATATAAAGAATAACAACACTTACTTAAAAAAAGAATATAAAGCATATCGCTAAGAGATTTAAATTACTTCAGTACCAAGTAGCAGAGAATAATTTTATAATTTTATTTTGTTTTTATCAGAGATACAAACTTGCAGGTTAGAAAAAGAATTTACCTATAATCTGATTCAAGCTATTCTGTCTACAGGAAAAAATTCAACACAAATAATGTATTATATGTGTGTATATACTATATGTTTGATAATTTGGTTCATTCTGTATAGATTTATTATTTTATTTTATTTTATTTTATTGAGACAGTGTCTCACTCTGGTCACCAAGCTGGAGTGCAGTGGCATAATTCTGGCTCACTGCCACCTGTGCCTCCCGGGTTCAAGCCATTATCATGCCTCAGCCTCCCAAATAGCTGGAATTACAGATATGCGTCACCAGCCTGGGTGGTTTTTGTATTTTTAGTAGTGACAGGATTTCACCATGTTGGCCAGGCTGTTCTCAAACTCCTGGCCTCAAGGGATCCACCCACCTCAGCCTCCCAAACTGCTGGGATTACAGGCATGAGCCACTACACCTGGCATATATAGATCTATTTTAAATAAAATGCTCAAGGGTCATGGAGCTCTCTGTTAATTTAGAATTTATTTTAAAGTAAATTTTCTACCTTTACCAGAATTCAATAGAGCATCCTATTTCTCTTGATTATTTTGGACATCATCCATACAGTAAAATATTGCCACTCCAAAGTTTCCGTTAGCTGTAGCTCCTCATGTTCAACATCAGTGTCCAAGTGTTTAACAGGCATCTCAAAGGCATTTTCCAGCTGTAGCCTTGAATGGTAACTGCTACCCAAGATCCACTCACCTTCTCCTTTAATTATTCACATTCTATTCATTTATCCATTTATTCATCAACTAATTAACCCTTATTATGTGATAAGTAATCTTGTAGGTACTAGAGTCCTGGCACACAAAACAACTCCTGCTGTAAAAGCTTACTTCCCAGTTGATAGATATGCACAAAACTGGACAAATAACTGAATTTTAATATATTGAATGCTGATGTATATATAATGAATAAAAATAAATAAAGGGAAAAGAATTGAGGATACCATAGAAGAACGGCATGTACCATAGTCAGTCCAGGCTGCAATTACAAGGTACCATAAAATAGGGTCCCTAACAACAGCAGAAATTCACTCCCCAGAGTTATGGAGGCTGGGAGTCTGAGTTCAGGGTGCCAGTATGATTGATTCTGGTGAGGGCTGTCTTCCAGACTACTAACTTCTCTTTGTATCTTCCTCATGTGAGATACAGAGAGCTACAGAGCTCTCTGGGGCTCTTTTATAAGGGCACTACTCACATTCATATGGGGTTCCACCCTCGAACCTCCCAAAGGTTCCAAATTCCAAAGACTCTACCTCCTAATGCCATCACTTTGAAGGTTAAGAATTTCAACATATGAATATTGCAGGGCACAAATGTTCACACCATGACAGAATGTTACAATTTCTAATAGGGTGGCCAGCCAGAGAAAAGCCTCACTGGGTAATTAAAATTTGATCCAAGAGTTGAGGCATGCGGAGAACATACCATAGGCTGTCTGAAGTAAGATAATTTCAAGTAGAAAGACTAGCCAGTGCAAAGATCTTTGGCCAAGAGTATCCTTGAAGGTCTGTTGAAGAAACTGCAAAGACAGAAGCCGACAGAAGAATGATTAAGGGAAAGATAGTAAATGACAAAATCAGAGTGGTAACAGAATGATGTAATTTTAAGCTTTAATTTTAAAGGAATACCACAGACTACTATGTTGAGAATTAGAGGAAAAAATGAAAAAACAGTTAGAATCCTATTATAAAATCCAAATGTGGTCTTGGCAAGGGAATTCGCCTTGGAAGTCATGAGAAGTAGTTGGAATCTGGAATCTTTTGAAGTTGAAACAACAGAACGTAAACACTAGAGCTAGTAGGCGAGGAAAAAAATAATTCCTGATTTTTTAGCCTGCATAACTGGAAGAATGGAATTCTCAATAAATGGTGGGTATAGCACTGCAATTAGAGAAGTTTGGGAGGAAAGACTACAAATTCTGTGTGGGACGTATTAAGTAATATCTTAATCAAATAATACATATTAAATGTTTGTTTGAAAATCATATTTGATGTATAAAATAATAAATACTTATTGAACATTGAGTAGAAATGTCAGAGCTGTAGTAGTGAGTATTTGTAGTTCATTGATGGCACCAGTCTACCTCACTAGAAAATCTTGATTCCTTAGTTTCTGAAACACAGTTGTCATTATTTTGCTCCCTCCACATTTTTTTCTTCCTGCCAGGAGCACGAACAGGAGTCCTAAAACAATAATAGTTATATTTCGATTGTATGCCTCCTGGGGGCCGCGTTGAGTATGGATAGCCACGCAAAAGAAGTGAGGCAGTAAAAGGTCTGAGGGAAATCGGACCCTTGCTAACGTATTAAAAGTGCAAGGCCAGACCTGCCTTGCTATCCCATTGACTTCATTTCACATTGGAGAAAAATATGCTTCTATGTTAATTAAATACTTTTCTTTACTTTCTTTTAATGGCAGCTAAAAAGAGAAAGCTTAACCAATACAGTTCACCAGATTTCACCTACTCCTTCATAACTGTTACTTCTTCCTACTTGTTAATTCATAATTAGTTAGAAAGCTTTGCTTCTTTTTCAGTTTTTCTCTCTGTTGATCACACCTAAATCAAATCAATAAAAAAAGCACTCTGGCTCTATTAGTTGCACAATAAAATATATCAAAATATCAAATAATTCAATGACGGTTAAGCCCTGGAAACAGAATTCTTGATTCTCCTCCACAACATGCCTTCTATTGCTCTTTCACTGTTTCCAGTCTCAATAACTGACAGTTAAAGCTGTTATGAAAATGTAAGAATTATACTTAATTTATCGCCTTTCATTATGTCTTATCACTAACCTTGTCCTGTTATATCTATTGACAAAATAGACCCCACTCTATTTTACATGATCTTCATTTTTATTTATAGCATTTAGTGTACTATCTGAATATGTCTCATTCATTCATCTACTTATTTGCTGTCTGTCTCCTTTCCCAAATGATATAGCTCCTAAAATTAAAGTCTGTAACTGTCTGGTTAACCTCTATAACTCCAGGGTCTTAAGTGCTCAAAATTATTTGCAAAAAAAACCCCACATATATATGTGTGCGTGTATATATATATATATATATATATATATATACACACGCACACACACACACATATATATATATACATACGTATATGTGTATAATATATACATACACACATATATATGTATTCCTAAAACAATAATGGTTTAGTCTGCATAACTGGAGGAATGGAATTCTCAATAAATGATAGGTATAGCACTGCAATTAGAGAAGTTTGGGAGGAAAGACTACAAATTCTGTGTGAGATGTATTAAGTAATATATTAATCAAATACATATTAATCAAATATATGTATATACACATAAATCTTTTCTGCAAATAATTTATACACATATATATCTATTTTGCAAATAATTAATATATATATATTAATATATAAATATTATACATATAAATAAAAGAGGAGAGAAAGGAGAAGGAAAAAAAGCTTGAATTTTATACCTGATTATGATTCAGTTACAAACCTGACATAACTAAGTAATCACTGAATCAGACTAAGTTTTTGTGAATGTGATTGATAAAAATACTCAACTAGGAAGAATGAGAGTTCAGAATAGAAAACTAAATTAAAGTAGAGAAAAATGAAATTGCATTTTCACATGAGTCTGTGACTGGAAAATTGATATATGTAATATGATTTCAAATAATTTGGTAAAGAGTCTTATCTGAGGAATATATTCAATATCTTCAAAATTCAGACCTTTTAAATGTGAGCAAAACCACGATAATGATTGAATAAGATTTTAGAATTTTTTCAAAAATACTATATAGTGACCCAAAAGGCAGCACAAGGTTTTCTCAGTACTTGGTATCAGAGGGAAAAAAAATAACATAAATATCCAGAAATTATATAGTCCTTCTATAGTAGAGCATAAATAAGTATATATTTTCTGTAATATTTTTGTGTTATTCTCTATTACAATATTTCTGTAATATTCTGGAGCATTTCCATAACATTACCCATTGCAACTTGAAGATCCAGAGTTCTCTGATGTCAGCACACTCTTCTGCCTTTTCCAGTGACCCAAAGTTGTGAGTGAAGATTTTATATTTCCTCAATATAAAACATAAGTGAAAATAATAACCTGAATGTGGAACTCACTCTTCAGCGTTAGCTGAAGATAGATCATGACACATTACATTTTTTATTTTATTAATATTACAGAATAATAGTAATTACTAGTGTTCATTATATATGATTACATTTTAATTAAAATATTTGCTAAAAATACGAAAAAGAAGAGTTTGGATGCAAAATCTAACCTATATTGCCTTGTGAACAAGTATATAAATGAATGCTTTAGAAATGTTACAAAGAAAATGGTAATGTTAAGATAAACTCTCGCTTTTAACTTGTGTGCCACTAAAGTTTTACATTCTATTCTAGTTTTTGAAAAAGTAGTATAAGCAGTTATTAAACTATTTTTTAACAATGAGTTTAATCCTGAATCCAGGCACTTAACTGGCTGTATGATATTAATTATATCTTAGGTGAACTTATAGATTAATGAAAAGTCACAGTTAAAAATATCTCCATGATGCATAATGTTCAGCAAGAAGATGTGTTCAAAGGCGAACAGTCCTATGGCAGAAAACATGAACATTCCTGCAAAGTATTATTGTAACAAAACACTGTAACTCTGGTAAATGTTCTGTTGTAATTGTTAACATTGCACAGATTCTACCTTTTGTCTTTTTTTTTTTTTTTTACAAGTGTTTTAAAGCCATTTCCTGTTCCAGTTGTAAGATAAGGAAATGTGATCGTAATAGCTGTTTCATCATTGTCTTCAGGAGGTCATTGTCTTCAGGAGAGCTTTCCAGAATTGATCATTGGTTCTTTGCTCAGCATGGCCATGTAGGTGTTTTTTTTTTTGTTGTTTTTTTTTTTTTGAGACAGAGTCTCAGTTTATCACCCAGGCTGGAGTGCAGTGGCTCGATCTCAGCTCAGTGCAACCTCCACCTCCCTGGTTCAAGCAATTCCCCTGCCTCCACCTCGCGAGTAGCTGGGATTACAGGTGCACGCCACCGTGCCCAGCTAATTTTTTTGTATTTTTAGTAGAGATGGGGCTTCACCATGTTGGCCATACTGGTCACAGACTCCTGACCTCAGGCAGTCTGCCCTCCTCGGCCTCCCAAAGTGCTAGGATTACAGGTGTGAGCCGCTGTGTCTGGCCGGCCATGTAGGTTTTAAAGCAAGGGGCATGAGGAAAGCCCAGTGAGACATGTGGCCCTTCTTGTGGTAGTTCATTCGGCCTAAATGGACCTGGCATTAAATTTCAGGGATGCTTTGGCATTTTCTCTTCTTGACCCTTCTCTTTAAAGGGTCAAATATTAATGTTTAGAATGACAAAAATATTATCAGATTATAATAAATCTGATGTACACAAACACACACACATATACACACCCTAGTGAAAACTTTGGGGGAAAATGTATTTGGTTTTGTTCCCTTCATCCCGTCTGTGTTAGGTGAGTGGAGATGGTTTTCATTCTCTCATTACTGCTTCCTTTATCCTTTGTATCTCAAATACCTTTAATTTATTTAATATCCATTGTTCAGAGCTCTGCCATTTCTTGAGTACCTGTTAGTTAGTAGTATTTATGTGTATCAGGAGTGTGTTTAGTATGTTGTATATGCAGTAAACTGATCTCCAGAGATTTCCTTTTGGAAATGCTTTTTCCCCTCCTTAATTTTTACATTCCTGGTTTACTAAATATTAAGGGTTCTTTAACAATTTTAGTGCTCATATGTTTTGGGGACAAAAGTGAAATGAATCTGTCATTATACCAGGAAGTTAGTTTTTTAAATTCTTGGATCAGATGTGCCTTAATAAATTGTTTTTCATTTAGATTTCAAACAGTGATAGACTTGCCATTTTATTACACGTCATTGGAGATCTGCACATTTGTGAATAGCCTGTTGCTCATTTGGAAAAATAAACCAGTGAACAATTAAAAAAAAATCTCCATGATGTAATTGTATACATGATTATGCTTTTTGGTGTGGTTTCTTATTTACCAATGTCTTGCAGACAAAATAACAATTTTAGCACAAATTATTTTATTACTTAATTTGATGCATAAAGAGTTCATTATGGAGTTCTGTCTGGGCCCATAAGAACTTATCTGGTTCTCCTCTGCCACTGAAAACAGGAATCTTTCTAATATTTCATTTAGATGTCCATCAAGTAGACTATACTTTGCCATTTGTTGGAGAAATTATTTTCTACATTTGGATTTGGCTAATTACTGTACCAAAATTAGACCTCCTCTAATTTTTAAACATGTATCCTAGTATAGAACTTCCCAACATTTTTGTGATAATTTCTCATAGGCTTTCCTCACTTATAAACATAATATTTATACCATGTCTTGTATGAGAGTTCAGGGTTCCAAGAGGAGGACAACATAATCTCACCATCCTCTTAAAATCTAGTCTGGGAATCTGTGCAGTGTCATTTCTTGTACAGGCAAGTAACAGGACAGGCTACCTTTACATCTACATTTTCCAAGTTCTAAGTTTGTAAAAGAAGAAAATGAATTGATAATTACCATCTTTTTATTCTATCAACCACAGTCTATTTTGCATTAGATGTTAATAAATCAAGTATGAATTAATAATTTGGGAAATAAAAAATACTTGTTTAATCAAAAACTCCTCAAGAGAGGAAAGAAAATAGAATATCTAGATGGTACAAATAAAAATCAGTAAAAAGTGGTAGAATAAATACCAAATATGCCTGTCATTATTTTAAACGTAAATGAACTAAAACTTTCATCTTAAAACTAAGATTTTAGACTGCTAAAATAAGCATATGTGGCTTACAAGATGCACAACTGAAAAATTAAAACATTAAATATTTAAAATAATTAATAGAAAAATGTATTTTAGAAGTCACTATTTGCAGCAAAGCTGATGAAGTCAACCTTAATTCACAGATCATTTCTAGAGCAAAAGAGAGTGTTCACTTGATGGGAAAAAAAATATCAACCGAGAAAATATTCCATATTAAAATTTCACAAACCTTATAACAAACTCAAAACAAGCGAAAAAAAAAAACCACCTTAACTTAGTTTGAGCTTGCTACATGAAACTACCATGAACTGGGCAGCTTATAAACAGCAGAAACTTTTTTATCACAGTTCTTGCGGCTGAGAAGTCCAAGGTTAAGACCAGTTTAGTGTCTGGTGAGAGCCTGCTTTCTGGTTCAGAGATGATATCTTGGTGCTATGTCCCCAGACAGTGGAAAGAGTCTCTCTCCGATCTCTTTAATAACATTGCCCATTTTTGTATTTTCTTTCTTTCTTTTGTAGCACAGTTCTTGAAACACAAAACTTAAACATGGTATTATTTACCATTCAGATGCACATGAACTAAGATACTTACAAGAAAACCATCGTGTCAAAAGTATGACATTGTAAAAATGAACACTAATATATCAAAATGCACAAAGCTCATCTTTTTTCATTATGCTTAGAAATAAATGATTGCCTTTCCATTGACAAAATAGAATCAGGACAATTTAATTTTTTAAAAAAATATTGCATGCAAACCAGTGCAATTGCTTATTTATGTAGGAGGGAGCTCTCACCAGCTTCTTCTATACACAATTGAGTATACAGTATGGCATGAAGTAAACCAGCAGATCAATTGAAATTTTAGAAAAAAAAATCAAATAGGTACATACAGGAATGAAAGTTGTTGAGGGTTTTTATGAGACCAGGAAACTTTATCTCCCAAACCTAACAGCCCACCATGAAGGCTCTGCTCCCTTGATCTAAGCACTTCCTGATGGCCCCACCTCCTAATATTCTTAAATTGCAGATTAGGATTTCAACGTATAAATTTTGGAAGGGCACAAATATTCAGACCATAGCAAAACTAAAATAGAAAATATTAACAGTCACTCCTAAAGGCAACAGAATAAAAATCAGCAAACTTACGGAAGTTCTGAACAAGGTAATTAATAAACACACAATTAACAAAAGCTATCCACTTGACATATACAACATTACAACTGACAATGGCAAAATACACATTCTATTCATGTTCACATAATCACATAATCACATAATCACATAATGAAAGACAGAGCTCAATAAATTGAGACAGAGGCCTCAAAAAAAAGTCATAGAATAGTCCATGGCAATAGAGAAATTAAGCCAGGGGTTAATAACATGGTAAATGAACAAAAACTAACTTCTCTAAAATTAAACAATATATTTATTAATATCTCAAAATCAAAAAAGAAATCCCGTGTGAATAATAAAATACTCTGAGTTAAGTAATTAAACTATACTGGAACTTGTGATAAATCAAAAGGAAAATTTATAATTTTAATGCATAACATAGAAAAAAAGTCATAAAAAAGAATCTGTAATTTCATTTCAAGAAGTTAAACAAAAAGTTGGAAATTATACCCACTGAACCTAGAAAGACAAAGGAATAACATAAAAACATATGATAAATAAAAATAAATATAACCAATTTTGATTTTTTGAAAAGACTAAAAACATTGATCAACATTTAGCAGAATTATAGATTAAAAAGTGAGAGAAATTAAAAAATACAAATGTGAAAAGGAAATGTCCCTAAATATCAAAAACATATTCTAAATAAAATAACATAGTTGCAGCAAATTTTTCCAATAATTTGAAACTTTAGAAGAAATGGAAAAATTTTAGAAATACGTAACCCTTAAAAACTGAAAGAAGCAATAAAATGTTAGGATTTTTAATACTGAATTTAAGAAATGAATCTGTAATTAAAAGAATTATCTCCACAAAATCTCCAGGCCCAGGTGTCTTCCCTTCAGTGATTTCTTCCAAACATTTAATGTGTATCTTATGTATTCTCTTTTAGAGAATAGGATTGAAAGTTGTTGAGGGATTTTATAAGCCCAGGAAATTTCTCTCCCAAAACTGACATGTACATTAAAGGAATAGAAAAGTAACTTTGAGACCTAGGATCTGGCCTGGGGCTGGTGTTGCAATTTCAACAAGGCCTTGGTGTTCCTTGGAGTTTGTATGGCACTTGCCATGATGCTCTTCTTCATAAATAATTCAGTATCAACATCAGACAAAGCTCTCTGTGAGTTCAGTGGATCCGAGGAAAACAAGACCACTCCATATTCACGTACAAATTTAGAGAAAAGGGCAAAAATGTCCAAACTACAATAATGATCAAGTGTTTTCATCATCAGTCTAATCAGAATTACTGCTGCTGCTTTATCCATGGCGGCTTTAGCCCTTACATTATTCTTCTCAGCTTCTACATAAGCAATACTGGGATACTCAATCATGGAGTTATCTCCAGGTCCTGATAAAAACCAATCTAGAATAAAGCCCTCCTTTCTTGACTAACACAAGACAAATTACTATAATAAATATTCAAAGACTCTCAAATCAAAGCCATTCAATTCCTATGGTGTGCATTCAGCCACATTGCAGCAAGTCAATAAACCCAACTTTATTCAAACACAGGTGTGTTCTCCATTTTATTTTTTTCAAGACATTGTTGCCTCATAATATTTGAGCTTAGTATTTTCAATGTACTTGTAAAATAGTGTGAGTGTGCATGAGATGATATTGGGAAACTAGAGAAAGGAAAATACCAGCAATGGGAAACTCCTAAATGGTTTTATGGAGGGAAGTATGACAATTGCCCTTGAGTTTTTGTAATTTTTGAAACCATGAAACTCAGATAGAATGCAACTTCTGCCTAGTACTAGCTCAAGAATGAAGCAAAGTTCATTTCTTACTGACTGGATCTGTGTTTTATTTTGTCTATTAGATTAATTCTAAGGCTTACTGGAATGACTGAATGGGAAAATTATTTAGGTAAAGCAATTTTAGAACAGTCTACTTCTTGAATATCTTATGTGTAATCCTATTTATCCCAAAGTAGCTCTGTCATTGAAAATTATTTGATACGCAAAAGAGGTAATTTGGACTGATATACTTTGAAAGGGTATTTGTGGTAACAAACCCAAGCCACCTCTCTAATCTAACTTCTTCCCACTCTCGTATGGGCTCTTTTAATATGTCAATTGTATTTTTGCCCCATGGCTTTGCTCTGGATGTTTCCTATGCTCCAAATACTCTTGTGGGAGACATTCTCATGTAACTCCCTATGCCACTTACATTTCTACTCAAATGTAAGCTTTTCTGAGACGTCTTTTCTGAACATCTGACCCACAGTGCCACCACCTCCAGTCATTCTGTCTCCCTAACCATGTGTGACCTTCTTTATTATCAGTATATCGCCATAGTCCATCCTATCACATTATAAAAGCTTAATACATATGAGATAATAAATGAATAAATTAAAAAGAGAAAGTTGAAAATATTCACCATAGATGAAAGCAAGTATCATTATCATTTCTATTTTCTTCTATTAATTATGAATCTATTGAAAGGTTTTCTAAGCCGGAGTTAGTGGAACAAAAACAAAATGAATTACTTAAACATGAAATCAACTTTCTTTAAATTCTATTCATTTTTTTCACATAGGGTATGGCATATGGTTTTTAATTGATAGGTAGGTCCTAACCTGAGGAAAAAATACTTTAAAAACGAACTTTAATAAAACATGTTTGTTTATCAAACTTCAAAGCTTTACTGATAAGCCAGAGGTGGAGCTGCTGTGGGAATGCAGGTTCATTTCAGCACAGTCGCTGATCCTGAACATTCACTATTGCTTCTATTTGCAATAATTTTGTCTTATAGGTTAATTAATAAAATAGCAACTTGCCATCTTATACTATATCACAAGATAAATTGAAGGAGATGTGCTGTTTACACCTTCCAGATGACACTCAAATATGATAGATGAAATGTCAGAGCATTATAATAAATGCAAAGGCTAATAGCCTATTAATCCTACTTGGTATGTGATGTACCAAATTAAGAAGGATTATTTCTGCACTGTATCTAGGTTTTTGTTTGTTTGTTTGTTTGTTTGTTTGTTTG
>PVKV010007682.1:67108-94157 GCA_004027835.1 Alouatta palliata
ATTCTCCTGCCTCAGCCTCCCGAGTAGCTGGGACTACAGGCACGTGCCACCATGCCCAGCTAATTTTTGTATTTTTAGTAGAGACGGGGTTTCACCATGTTGACCAGGATGGTCTCGATCTCTTGACCTCGTGATCCACCCGCCTCGGCCTCCCAAAGTGCTGGGATTACAGGCGTGAGCCACCGCGCCCGGCCTGCATCTACTTTTAAACTTTCTTCAGCACCGTTGGAAGTCAAAAACAGTAGACTTTATGTTTTTCATTCATTGTTCCTTTAACACAGGAATTTGATGCACAGAAGTCCATCATATATATATATATATATATATATATATATATATATGAAGACCTTCTTTAAGTATTGCTTCGAGACATTTAAAGAAGAATTCTTAAAACCTCAACTACTATAATATTTGTCATTATCTATAAATGATCAAATATATTATACCAAAAGGGATTGCACTCACTTTTCTCTGTAGTAGAATGCTCACTCTAATTTGTCATATTAAATATACTTAAAATACTTTTCTATTTTACCTCACTTTCCCATGAGCTCCATCAGCACATGCCTACAATTTCCACTGCAGAATGGTATGTATTAACTATTACAGAATGTGTATTTGGACATGTGCATTGTCATGAGCATGTAACATATAGTATTTATTACCTGATCTATAAAATTCAAGATTTCAGAATACTTTGATGTTCAATTTTAATTTTGTAAAAAAATAAGAAACAATTTTTTCCAGACATTAAGAAAATGGTCAAAGTCATGAAAATAGTTTTAATTTAAAATATTTTTGCTGTTGCTTCCGTTGGATGCATTGAGAATGTATTTTCATTAATCTGTCCTGAAACTACAGCATATCTAGTAATATGTTAATTCAATATATAAAATTGCAAATAATAATAATTTTCTGATACATATGTATTTTCTGAGTGTGAGGCTCCTGTTACTAATCTAAACGTGATTAGATCAAAATTTTTATTATGATGTAATTTCAGAAATTAGTTATGTTTATCTAACTTGACTCTCATTACAAATTGCTGGATACCTTAGATCTTACCATCATAGCAGTGATGATATCCTGTGCTCCAGAAATCTTGTTTTCGTTTCCATTTGTCTTTGCCTTTTGATGGGCTCTTGGTTTTGTATGATATCCTAGGATACACTGAAGTTTCTATTACGTTTAAGGTTGTGTAATTCTAATGCATGTTTGTATTCAATCTGGGGTCCCATGCACAAATATTTTCATTGTTATCTGGGCAAGGAATGATTTCTGAAGTTTAAACTTTAAAAATACACATACAAATGTGGTTATCCATTCAACTGGCTAAATAAAGAAAATGTTTAAGTCTTGAATTCTCAAAACTCTAATCAAGTGGACCTAATTTTAATCTCAAAGAAGGACAATTACAGTGTGATTGTAATGCCGCATGGGGGAGCTTAACTTATCTTATAAAACTGATTCAAAAATTAATGTGTAATTAAAAGGCATCATTAGGGTAAATCATAGAAAACGAAAGTCTTAAAAGTTAGTAGCGAAGAACTTACTCAACAAAGTCCAAGATAGAGACACATCGTGTTCTCAGGAAGAGTAGAATTACTTCAGTAAGACTCATAATTGCCTCAGTAGAATATTTCTCCACAGCAGTCATTTCTTTTTGCTCGAAACTGATGCTTTCTAAGCATCCTTCTAATTTTGGCTTTCCATAAAGAGTAATGTTAATCAGAGTTGTCAATTGGGATAATATAATCACTGCAATTTGTGGCAATGTATATTTTTAATTTTATATGAATAAAATACCAATTATAGTTATATACTTAATATCTTAACATATTTTGTTGCTATGTTTTCTCCCAAAGCAAAAGCAATTCCAAAATATAGACATGTAAATTATACATACACTACAGACATCTAGACTAGAGGATATGATGAATATACAAAAACAATGTCATATTTGGGGTGAACCCAGTTGTCCTAGCAGTGTGCCTTCTTAAATTTTAAAGATGTAGCCTAGATTCAGGGCTGGTTCACTGAGTTTGATTCCAGCATTGTGAAAAACTTCAACATGAGATATGTGTGCAGAGGTAAGATAGAATAAAATGAATTTTAAGTACAGTGTCTATACTATGTACTAACAGGTCTTTTGAAAATATTCACTATTTGGAATGACCTTGGTGGTTAGAAAAATTGAATAATATTTCAGAGCAGTGCAAACTGTCACCTCTCAATGCTAATCAAACATCTACTCTAATGAATGACTCTTATGCCCATGATACAGTTTCTGTGAATTGCTTATGCTGATGTGGTGCAGCATGTCATTTACATTTCACGATAAATAATAAAACATCTCTAGTGGCATAGCACTTCCATTATGCTCTCTTTTATAGTCTGTGACCATGTTGAAATTGAATTTCAAGTTTAAAATCTACCCTGGCCTATTGCAATTTTACAACTGAACTTAAATTATTTAAACATTTTTCATGGTACCTCTAAAGACCATAGACCAGAGTCTAATTGATAGTGATTAGATAAAATATCTGAGTTAAAGAAACAAATTAAAATAGATTAAAAATTGAAATATTCTGTTCTGATAACGAAGCTAGTGGATTAGTTTATTTTTTATCTATAATATATTCACTATTCTTTTGAAGTATTGGTAAAATTAATTTAAACATTATATTGAATAGCACATTGAATTTTGTTCTTTGATGCATAAAAACTCATTTTTCCTTATAATTTTGAGTGATATTTCACCTTTTATCCAATTAGACCTAAGAATTTATGTGGTCCAAATAAACTAGATGTGTGTAAACAGCAGCAGTGTTTCAAGGGGAATATGCCCGCAGTGATATATCAGGAAACCTTGTTAACCTGTAAGCATGATTCATAGATTACTGTATTTAAAAGCAAGGCAAGGCTTGTGAAAAGAAGGAAGTAAAGTGGCTGGGTTCTAGGTATGTACTGGTTTTTATAAACTGTCAACACAATTAATTTCCTGGCCCTTTTAACTATTAAGTCTTTGTGAAATGTGCCACTGAACCCTGATCACTTTCATTTAATGACTTCAACACATAAAACTTGTTACTCATGGATTTGCTCTTAATGCTAATTATCATTTTTGTTATCGTGGCTATTATTAATAAATCCTTTATTATATCCCAGGGATGTTGCTAAAAACATTAACGAATCTGATTTTTCACATCAGTATAATAAGGCAGATGCTGTCATTATCTGGATTTCATCCCTAAGTAAACATAGAGATTAACTACGACAGATAGACGCAAGCAGCAACCAACCGCCTTCTTTTCTCTGAATTAAAGTCACTATGCACATCTGATTGCTCACTTCACATGCAGACAGATAATTATTTTTTTTTTTTACTTTCAACTTAATAAATGGTAAGACCAGCCGGGCTGGGTGGCTCACGCCTGTACTCCCAACCCTCGGGGAGGCTGAGGCAGGCAGATCACGAGGTCAGGAGTTCAAGACCAGCCTGGTCAGTATGGTGAAACCCTGTCTCTAATGAAAATACAAAAATTAGCTGGGTGTGGTGGCATGCACCTGTAATCCCAGCTACTCAGGAGGCTGAGGCAGGAGAATCACGTTAACCCAGGAGGCAGAGGTTGCAGTGAGCCAAGCTTGCCAGGGCACTTCAACCTCAAACACAGAGTGAGAATCTGTCTTAAAAATAAATAAATAAATAATAAATAAATTAAAAAAATGATAAGACCACACTTTATTTATTTTTTACTTTTCCTCACAATTCCTAGGGATGTGGGGAAAAATTCAGATTGATTGGTCATTTTGAATAGTTATGGGTTAAATTGCTTACCTCTGAAACATGTTGAAATCCTAAGCCCAGTAACTATGAATATGATCTTATTTGGAAATACAGCTTTGTAGATGATGAATTATATAATTCAATATAACTGTCTTTTTTAAAAAGGAGGAAATTTGGACAAAGGGAGACATTAACACAGAAAGAATTGCGTATGAACATGGAGGCAGATGTCACAGTGATACATCTACAAGCTGAAGAATGTCAAAGATGCCAGCACACCACCAGAAGCTAGCAGAGGTTCAAGGAACAATTTCTCACAGACCTCAGACGGGGCCAACCTTTTTTACCCCTTGACATTTCTAGCCTCCAGAAATGTGAGACAATACATTTCTTTTCTTTTAGCCATCCAGTTTCTTTTGCAGATTTACAGCAACCCAAGACAATTAATACAAATTAGTTGTGTTCATTGAAACAAGAGGTACACTACATGTAAATATGTCTGATGAAAAATACGAATGTAATTAACTGATGTGTTTTGTTCAAAATGGTAAAGGCTGTTTTGACCTAAGAGTCTAAAAATCAAAAACACATTTGCAAGTAATAATACTTTTTTCATGTTTTCAAAATCAGATGGCTACTAAATGTGAGATGTAAAAGTTGCATATTGAAAACTAACTTTCTATTTACTGTTTTGATTTAGGAAATTAAACATAATTAAGCATTTAATATAAATATTTTAATTTGTTGAACTGTAGCAAATAATTAGTTGTGTAGAATTCCCTAACTATAATTTTTAGCACATAGGTTCCAAGAATCTAATTTTCCAAGTAACTAATTTTCAAGGAAATTGTAAAATAATGACTAGATATAGATACACAGTACCATATTAAAGAAGTCACTAAATACAATATCCAAGTATGTGTCCAGGAAAATAATAAAATAAATGGAATAGTAGTTTTACCAGAAAGTGGATTTTCATTTGAAATCAGCTAATTTTTGTTTTAGACTAAAAAAAGGTTTTTATCATACCAAATTAAGATTGGAAAAATTTTGGAAGATTTTCAGTAATGAACTTTAAAAAGCAATTTCATTTCTAATTTTGGATTTCTTAGAGATATTTTTGTTTGTTATTTTCTGTGGGGTATCACTGTCCATTTTGATCAATGCTATGTAAATCAATATATTACAAACTCTTTCAAAATTTTTTCAGACAGTAGCAGAATTTAACTACAATATGCAAAGTATTTGCAAAGTCAAAGAATTAAATATGCAATTCAACTATCTTTATATTGTGGAAATAATTGTCTAAAATCATAAGAATAATAATGTCAACCTCAGTTAATTCTAATAAAACAGCTTGAATCTTCCATAGTCCCTGTTAACAACTATTGTTTTATAGACAATTTCACTCATTTAATTACTGACGCCTCTTTTATATGTGAAGTGCTGAATTGACATCCAATTTGTTTTATTTCCATAGGAAATATTTATTAGTACTGATAATAATTAATGACTCAGAAAGAGGCTCAGACCTGTTATTCCTGGCTCCAAAGAATATTTTTAAACTTAATCAAGAGCAACAATAATAGCTTCTTCACCTCTGATCCAAAGCTGCTTAATTTTTAGCTTTTAAGACCTAATTATAAAAAAAAATTGATGGAAAAGAGTTTAAATGTCCTCTAATTTATTTTGACTTTCCATTTTAATAAGCATTCTAGCAAGTCACTTTTACAGTCTGAAAACTTTTTTACATATGTAATTCAATTTTCTTAGTGGCAACAAAATGAATTCAATAGAAATTATATAACAATATTAATATTTTGAACTGAATATTGTTTACTGTGTTTTCAATAGCATACAAAGGTGTCAGACATTCCTTTAACCTATTTGATGATTTCAGTTTTTCACTATTGCAAGTTAATAGTAATTTGCACCTAAATATATTATGAAAAATTTTCTTTATGATTATGACCATGCATTTTCTATATGTACATATAGATTTCCTTTATTTTTGATAAAAAGTGCACTTTATTTTCATGCATATTAAATAAAATTATTGTTTTCTCATTTCTTCATGACTATAGAAGTCAATGATGAATTTATAAATATGAGAAATATATGGATAAATCATCATGTGGTCCATCTCTTTCTGTCTTCTTACTCCCTGACCACCTTTCTCTCTCTCCCCGCCAATTTTCCACTCATAACATTAATTTAATTTGAAGTAATACATATGAAAATTCTATCTGCCTTAAAAGTCAGGAGACATAATATTTATCTTTGACTGTGTTTTTTTTTTTTTTTTTTACTTTGCCAATTTGGAAAATTTCCTTATGTTAGTTTTCTTGTTTATTGAAGTAGACAGATTTGACTATGTATCAATACTAATTATTTATAAAACATCTTCTTCTTACAATGTTGGTTAATTCTATTTTTGTACAGTAGAAAATAAACTTTGTTATAATTAAGGAAACCAAATCCAACAATTTAAACTGGACCTAAATAATATGGAATAAAATTTGTAAAATATGGCAACTTTTTATCACTATACAAGAAGTTACATGAGGGTAAGAATAACTCCATAATCTTGGTGTCTCTACAAACACTTATTTCCTGTTCAGATAAATTTTAATATAGGCCCTAGTGATACTCTAGAGTCAGTATATTCAATTATCAAAGCAAAATTAGTTGCTTTTGTTTTCAGCTTGTTAAATTACATAAACACGAGGCCATTGTCTTCAGGCTGTCTTTTGACTACGTTTCTATCTGTCAAACTGCAACTTAAGTTAGTACATAAACGAGCTGAAACCTGATTTAGGAATCCAATTTTTGTAACACATATGTGGGTCTCAGCCAATCATTAGCAGCCAAGTTTCAGCCAATCACAAGCTGCCAACTGTTCATACCATTTCCAAATAAGTCAAAGGCCTAGCTTTAACCAATTATTTCTCTAGTTAACTTCATTTTCTGCCTATAAATATTCACTGCAATTAGGAGATGGGATCTCTCTGAACCTGTATCTGGTTTTGAGTGTTGTCTGTTTAACGAATTACTTTTTCCCTCAGATAAAATATTAAATTTAATATTATCATAAGTTTGTCTTTTTTCGTATAAATGTATGGGGTACAAGTGCAATTTTGTGCCATACGTAGATTACATACTGGTCAAGTCAAGACTCTCAGAGTATCTATCACTCAAATAATGTGCATTGTACTCATTAAGAAGTTTCTGATTATCTATCCACTTTCACCCTCTCATGCTTCTCTGTCTCAATCGTCTATCAGTCCGCTTTCTATGTCCATGTGTGCACATGTTTTGTGCCCACTTAACAGTGAAAACATGTAATATTTGTGTCTGACTTGTTTCACTTTAGGTAATAACCTATAGTTCCACACATGTTGCTGCAAAATACTTGATTTAGTTTTTCTCTATGGTCAAATTGTATTCCATTGTGTATATATGCCATATTTTCTTTATTCAGTCACCCATTGATGAACATTTAGGTTGATTCCATATTTTTGCTATTGTGAATGGTGCTGCAATAAACACACAAGTTCAGGGATCTTTTGATATATTGATTTCTTTTTTTTCATTGGGTAAATACCCAGTAGCGTGGATTGCTGGATTGAATGGTAGTTCTATTTTGAGCTCTTTGAGAAATTTCCAAATTTTATCTACTCTTCGCCACGAAGGTTATACTAATTTGAATTCCCACCAACAGTGTATGAGTTCCCTTTTCTCTGCCTCCTCACCATCTGTTGCTTTTTGACATTTTAATGGCAGCCATTCTGACTGAAGTAAGGTTATATCATCCCACTGTGGCTTTAGTTATTCCTTCGACGATTAGTAATGTTGAGCATTTTTTCGTACACCTGTTGGCCATTTGTATGCCCTCTTCAGGAAAAAAAAAAGTCTATTCATGTTCTTTAACAACGTTTTAATAGGATTATTTTTGATTTTTGTTTTGGTTGTTGAGTTGTTTGAGTTTCTTGTGTATTCTGGATATTCTGGTTGTGAGTCCCCTGATGAATGCACAGTTTATGATATTTTTCTCTTATATCTCACTGAGTTTGTTTAAAGTTCATATTATAAATTATTTATTTGAGATTTATTTCTAGTTAAGGTCTATTGCTAGAGAATTAGTGTGTATTCTAGATGTTGTCATGTTACCTTGCTTTTTCATGTCGTCTGTGCCTTTCCATTAAGTGCTGTGCATCTGAAGCAACAGTCACTCTTATTTTGAGTTTACTTTTGTTGTGGGGGTGGGTACTTTTACCTTGAAGATGTGTCTATGATGTTGGTTGGGTTGTTTGGATGTCTGGATTTCCTTTTGGTGGATGCATTGTTGAAGACGTTATATAACTTACTTGGCTGTAAATAGCCTTAGTGCCATTGGTATCTGTGTTTGCCTTAGTGTGTTAGATGTGGTTACTTGTGGAGACTGTGATGAAGTTGTGCTGAGAACTAGAATGCCAGATGGGTCCTTTTTCATGTTTCAATGGTTGTGGTTATGGGGCAAATATATCTATCCTTGTGACCAGGGACACTATACGCTGGCACCTGTTTTGGTGGTTCCAGACAGGCTGGTTCTTGGGCCTCTAGGTGACTTTCTCAGAATCTAATTGTAGTAGTGGTGTCCTGAGTGCATAAGTGAGCTCACAAGCTCCTGAGCAGCTGGTTTGATGTGGGCAATGGTGGTAGTGAGACTCTAAGTTTCTAAACTTTGTGCTCCTGTGCTGGAATTGGTTGTAATGGGCCATGTGGGCCAGCCTCCAGGTCAGTAGGTGGTGTTTTCAGGTAGAAGCCAGACAAGGTGTTAGCAGAAGGGTGTTTACGCCTGAACTCTGACCTCTGGGAGAACTGCGCAGGTGCCTCAGGAGGTGGGCTAGGGTGTGGATTCCTCAGACCTATGTCCCACACTCTGTCTCAGAGGGTGAGGCAAACCCAGGATGGACCAACCAACCTGAACTCAGACCTCCCAGTGGCAAGCGTACGCACAAGCTGTTATGGGAGTGAGGGGCGGTCCTCAGGTCCTGGCAAAATGCTTGAGGGTCAACTGCTCTTACACTGAAGTCCTCCTCCCATGGGTGGGTGTTATGGCTACTAGGTCCAGCAATTGCAGCATTGGCTGGCGAGTGTGGAATTGTGTGCATCTCCCACCGCAGTCCTGATGGAGCTCCTTCTCTTATTCCAGTTCTCACAGCTGACCCTGAAGTTCCATTCAGCTCAGCAGTGTGTACTTAGCTCATAACTAAGCCCTGGCTCATATGAGCACCTGCCCAGCTCAGGATCAAGCCTCCGTGGCACCTCTCATTCTGCTCACATCCTGGGGGAATTTGTCTGACTCCAGTGCTGGTGGCTGGAGCCCATACTAGGCTTGCTTGTCAGTCCTGGTTGTGGGAGACCATCAGTTCAATTCAGGCCACAGTTCATTAGATCAGGCCACAGTTCATTAGATCAGGTCCCAGTTCAACAAGCTGCAGCTCAAGTTTCCATAATACCCCAAACTGGTACCACTGGTTCCCAGGCCTGCAGTTTAAAAGCCAAGACCGAGAATGTCTTCTTACTGTAGTAACTTAAGTTTAGGGAGGATGTGTAGGACCCAGGACATGTTATTTCCCTGGAGCAGTTCCTTCTCACAGTCTTCCAGCCCTTCCCCAAGTCAAGTCAGTGCTTGAGGAGGTCAAGGTGAACTCTCATGGCCTGCATTGTATAATTCCCCGGTGGGAAAATGGATCACAGAGAGACACCCACTCACCCTTTCCCAGGCTGGGGATTTACTCCCAGATCCTCGTTGGTCCAGGCCATGTATGCTGCCCATCCTCCTCCTTCTCTCACAATTTGGAGTTTTCCCTCACTTCTCTGTTGATGTGGCTTGTTCTGTCTTGGATAACTCATAACAAAGAGTATATTTTTGTTTCAAGTGGCTAAGTCTCAGACAATCACAGCAGCCAAACTTCAGCCAATTGAAGGCTGCCAACTGATCAGATTGTGTTTATATGAGCCAAATCCTTCTTCAAACCATGCCTAAATAAGGCAAATGCTGAGCTATAACCAATGAAGCTGTTTCTGTATGTCACTTCCTATTTCTGTTTTTAAATACTGTCTGCCCACTTTGCTGGGTGGAGCTCCCTTAACCTCAACTATTTCTTAGTGCAGCCTGATTCATGAACTTTACTTTGCTCAAATAAACTCTACTAAATTGAATTTATCTAAAATTTTTCTTTCAACATTTTCAACTTCTGAGCTTCTTTAAATTTGAATGAAAGGTGAATGAAAGTTGAGTTATAAAAACCAGTAACCTTTCCAAGTTTAGACTGTGTATTAATGAAAGAGAATCCTGAAAGAGGTATATTTTTTAAACTCAATTTTCCCCATGGTGTGCTTAGTTTAAGGACCAAACCTGACATTTGTGTTACAGAGTTGTATAAATTGACCCAGACATGATTGAGGGCAGGGTGTTTTATATTTAGAATGCTATTCAGGAAAGATATCTATTAATATAACAAATAATTATGTAAATTACTAGCTATAATTTACAGGAAAAAATGCTCCATGTTTGATTTATCTTTAAATCATTTTCCTAATTTACCTACAATTTTAAACATGAGTTAGCAGTTGGGGTTTTGATAGCCCCAAATTCTTGCATGTAAATATATGTAAAAGAAATGCCGATTCTTAACTAGTGTCATGAATATGTTTCAAAATGTAAACTGACATCTCTCTTTTTAAAATTATCCACAAAATAAATATAGGTTTTTATTCGATTTGGAGTGATTTTTGTATATGATTAGAGTTAAGGATCTAGTATGATTCTTCTGCATGCAGATATACAATTTTCTCAGCACTATTTATCAAAGAAACTATCTTTTCCCTGATGTGTGTTGCTGGCACATTTGTGTAAAATCACTTGGCTGTATGTATGCTAATTTATTTCTGGGCTCTCTATTCTAATCCATTGATATATGTGTCTGTTTTTAATGCCAATACTGTGCTGTTTTTGGTAACTATGGCTTTGTAGTATATTTTGAAATCTGGTAATGTGATGCCTTCAGATTTTTTTTTTTTTCTTTTTGCTCAGTATTGCTTTGCTTTTCAGGATCGTTTGTGGTTTCATATACATTTTAGGATTTTTTTTTCTATTTCTGTGAATAATGTGATTGGTAGTTGTTAGGGGTTGCATTAAATCTATATATTGCTCTGGGTATTCTGAACATTTTTCCAATATTAATTATTTCAAGCCATGAAGATGAGGAGTCTTTATTTATTTGCATCGTCAATTTCTTTCATCAGTATTTTATAGCATTCAGTGCAGAGATCTTTCACTTTTATGATTGCTTATTCATAGATGTCATTTTTTTGTATATATTTTACATATAATTGTTTTCTATTTCTTTTTCAAATAGCTCACTATTGGTGTATAAAAATACTACTAATTTTTGTGTGTTGATTTTGAATTATGAAATTTTACGTAGTTGATTCATTAATTCCAAATGCAACCATGCCACAGCAGCTTAGATCATGAGAGTGAGGAATGCGTGGTGTAAACTTTTAACAACTCTCCAAACTGGATTCAGGGCCTGTGAAGACCGTGAATCTCTCCTGTAGAAAGGTTGCCTGGTGTCTATGGTAGAAATGGGGACTACGAAGGATCTCCAGTTTATCTTTTTTCTAAAATATATCCACCCATCCCTGAGCCAATTCTATCAGGCCAGACAGTGTGGCAGGGGTGGGTGTCTTGTTCCCTTCTCTATGGTGTTATCCTGGGCTTCTAAGTTCTACAGGTATTTTGCTGCTCCCGTGGTGCTCTCCAGCATACCTCCTCAGTCACTGCTGTTGAAGTGCAGTTGTTTATTGAAGTTGTGATCTGTTTTCATGGGGCAAATGAACACAAGATAACTGTTCTCACCCCTTTTTCCAGAATGTATTTATTGAAAAAGTTGTTTGATGATATGATCTCTGTATTTTTTTGTTCTCTTCTTTTTAAAACTCTTTTTATACTGATATTTTTTGTTTGTTCGTTTATTTTGGTGGATACATATATATGCTTTCCCCCCCTCTTAAATAATTTGCTATTCAGATAAACTGTCTTTCCTGTTTCCCTTGGTTTTTAGATGTGACCATGTCCATGAAAATTTATCAATGGGTTATGAATAGAAGGAATATCTAGATTTGTGGTATATTAATGGATGTAATCTATTATTATATATACTTTGGTATATTAAATTAAGTTTTTTTTTAAGTTCTATCATCTTTGGTAATGCCTCTGTTTTCTCTAATTTTTTTTTTCCTTCTTATTTGTGTCTCTATGTTTTTATGGTAGAAACTGATTTCTTTTTCTATTATTTACTAGTCATGAATTTTCTAGTAATATTTAAAATCAAAGTACTAAAATGTTGACTGGAATGTGTGTGATCATCAGTAGTGTTTTATTTTCGGTTTGTGTGGTTGAAGTGTAAAAAGGTGAAGATCAAGAATTGTTTTCATAACTGAGGATATTTTTACTTGCTTCATTTATTTCTCCAGAGAAAAATCCTCTAGTCTCATTGAAACATAGATCTATCAGTATCAATGTTAGGTTTTAATAGCTAATTTTTAAAAAAGATTCTTAGTGTTATAACAGGCTAACTTTGCTTTACACCTCATGTTTTCCAGTAAAATTTTGTCAATCAGAGTTCTGGAGGAAAAATGATAATATACTTAAAATTGATTTTAAAAAAGAATTTAATAGTAAGATTATTTAAATAGCCATGGTCAGGGTTACAAGAATTGAGTCAGCAAAAATTCAGTTACCTATAACTCAATAACCTTTATGGGTAACAATAGACAGCTGGTACAAGACCAGTAAACCAATGTACAAAGGGAGGGAACCCTTACCAGAACCTGAGGAAGGCAGTTGAGTGGAGGAAAGGCAACCCTGTAGTGATCAACATGCAACTAGTCAATATCCAGAAGGAAAGGAACCAGGGGAACAAATAGACTCAAAGATGTCCAGCACAACCTTTCCCTCCTGATGCTTCTGATGCCTCAAGGTCAAATCCTCTCTGGGTTAATATCTCCACAGGATAAATCTCTAATTTTTGTCTGCAGAGTAAATTTGATTGCACTGCTCTAGGGAAGGAATTTGAGTGTCTAACTCTTCATTAAACAGAATTTCTCCTAATTCTATTGTGTTCAGTGCTATCATCCCCTCAAGAAGTATACTTCTGATATCTATTAAAGAAAATTATAAGAATATCAATAAATTTACTTTTAAAAACTGTATATGTTAAATTTTTTATTTATATAAGAGGCAATGTGTATGTACTTTTTTGTCTAGTACATAAGAGCATATTTTACGATTCCTCAAGACACTTACAAAAATGATTAGTGTTTTAACTAGGAGAACTACTAGATGTATGCTACGTGATAAAGACAGTGCAGATTCAGAGTCAGATTATCCGGTTTAAAATCCTCATTTCTTCATTTGTTAGCTATGTGACTGTAACTGCTTAAATTCTGTGATTCTCAGTTTTTTAAAATAAAATTAAAGCTAAATGAAATTAATTGAAATACGGCATGTTATACTCAGTACAGCGACTAGAACGCTAATTTATCCATTGTTATATTGACGACCAGATTTTTGTTGTTGTTGTTGTTTTATATTAGATTATTTGCGGAGAAAAGACAACTGGCCACTAGTAACAAGTTCAAAGAAGCTTGTTGTAGAGACAGAATTCTAAAGATGTCTTAGCTTCCTGTTGCAACAAATTACCATAAATGTACTAGCTTAAAACAACATAAGTTTAGTGCTTTACGGTTCTGCCTATCAGATGTCTAATCTGAGTTTTATTACACTAAAATCAAGGTGCTAGCAGGTGTTGGCATTCCTTTTGGAGATTCTCCGGGAGAGAATTGTTCTGTAGCTTATCTGGCTTCTAAAGGCCAGCTGCATTCATCGGCTCATGGCCCCTTCTTCAAAGCTAGCAGCGTAACAACTTCAATTCTCTCTCTGACTCTGACCCTCTGTCTTCTTCTTTCTATTAGAAGATTCTTGTTCTTAACCTTGGCCCAAAGATAATCAGTCATAATCTCCCTTTCTCAATATCATTAACAACATCACATCTGCAAAGTTTCCTTTGCCAAATAAGGTAATACATTTTCAGGTTCTGGAGATAAAATTCCACTTACCACAGTGTTATTCAGTCAAACACTAATCACATTGCTGAAGAGGAACTGCTCAGACGCAGTTAAAGCTAATCATTGCTGACCGTAAAACAGGGATAAAACAGGAAGATAATCTGAGCAGTACCAATGTAATCACCTGAGTTCCTAATAGTAAAGCAGGAAGGCAGAACGGTAAGAGAGATGCAATAGAAGAGGAAAGCAGAAGAAATCTCAAGCATGAGGAGGACTCAACACATCTTTTTTTCTGGTTTTGAGATGTAGTGTGACATTTTCAAGGAGCCTGCAGTTTTAAAACAATATGTAACACTGATTCACCAAACAATTAATAGTGACATTGAAACAGGTCAGGGTCACTGGTCTCGTTGTCCAAACTCTTTGTTCGAAGACCAAGAGAAATAAGGAGCCTGGACACAAAGGGTGAGGTTGGAGTGAAAGTTTAATAAGCTAAAGAAGAAAGTCTCCACAGTGGAGAGGGGAGCCTGAGCAGGTTACCGTTTTTACAGTTGAATTCAAAAGCTTTTGTAAGAAACTCCTCTCACTGCTGGAGCTGTTTGAGTAACTTCTCTTATTTAAAAAGCTATCTGCAAAACTCCCTCTTACCTATGTAGTTCTGAGTATGTCTCTAGGTAAGCAAAATGTGCCACTTCCCTTGTTTGTATAACTGGGAGTTTGTCTTAGGTAAGCCCACCTCCTCCTTGTGCAAGTTCCCACAGAGCCCACAGTGTGTATGTCTGAAAAGGGGAGGAAACTTTTTCCTGGGAGCCCACCAATTACACAAAGAACAAAAGGCTTTTGTGCTGGACCCTGTCTGCTTATCTGTGCAGGTGCAGCCTGAGTTTTCCCCAGGCTGCTCTCTTTTTGCCTGTAGCTGTGATTTTTCAGGCAGGCTGCATCTCCGAGGACCAGCCTTCACTGTTTACCTAACTAATTTTTCCTTTTCTTCTTTCTCAGTATCATCAGCATTGAGGAGTTTGCAAAAATGTTGGGGAAAAGCATCTAGAAGATTCCCCAGGGTTAATCTTGGTTTAAAGTACTGACAGTTAAAAGTAAAAAATAGGATACAGGAAGAGTTGTCAATATGCATTTTTAAAAGCCTACGATAAGCACATGGTATGAGTTTTAAGAGGAAGTGACAGACCGATCATGAGGAAGAAGCAGTTGAAAGCAGTATTCTAGTTCTGTGAGGAGAAAATGTGTTGTCTGGGAGCCTCCCCTTTACTGATATCCTGTGTTTAGTTTGTCTCATTTTTCACATACAGTGTTAGTACTTAAAATACATTATATTTAGAGTGTGCTTAGATATTACTTATTTTAACTTTTTATAATTGCTTATGTTTTCAATTGTCCTCTACAGCATGTTAACATCTGTATAGGATTTTATAGAATAGGCATCAAATAATTTCTTGTTGTTTTCTCATGTCCTCCTGAAATTAATGCGAAATACACACATAAATATTCCCATACAGAGATAGATGTCAAAGATCATGAACATAAAATTTATTATTGACAGATTACTACCAAACACATTTAGAAATAGATTTTCATTCCAGTCTTGTTTATTGAACAGCCTTTCTTGAAAACAGTTCAAAGGAAGCCACTGTGTCAATGAAAGATAATCTTCCTTATCATTGTACAGGATATCTGAGTATAGAGTTTCTCAAAACCCAAAGAACTACATAATATGTGGAGATAATTGTATTGATCATTTCAAAAGTCCCCCTTCTCCACTCACCATATTTCCCCACTGCAACAAATTCTTCTCATTGAGAGATAACACTCTTTCAGAATTCCTAAAACCGAGAATGAATACTTTTCTGAACTAAAGCTATGCAGAGTTAAAATTACATCATTATTTTTAATCATAGTTTGTTTCGTAACTTGTATGCAGTAACTTTAACTGAAGACAAATGCATAAAGTTAATGATTTCTTTATACCATTTACACCATCCTCATCAATTTTATATTAGTTGACATTTTGTTCACCAAAATTAGGATTTGAAAATTAAAAATAATCTATTGTCCACTTCAATAAGTTTATATATTAAAACAGAAAGTTAGCAAAAAAATCAGTAAATTCATATGCGGTTTTTATTGTATCACTGATGCAAGTGCCATTTTTGTATTACATGTCTTTTTAACATCAATTTTAATTATTATAATTATGCTTATTTGTCTTAACATAGACTTTATTTTTAAAGAAGTTTTAGGTTCATGGCAAAATTCAACATAAAGGACAGAGTTCCCATGTACTCTCTTTCCCCACATATGCACAGGCTTCACCGCTACCAACATCTCACACCAATGTACATATGTGACAATCAGTGAACCAGCCTGGACATGTTGTTATTATTTAACAATCAAAATTTACGTTAAAATTCACTCTTACTGGTGTGTATTCTATGGGTTTGGAAAGTGCATTAATGACGTTTATTCATCGTTATAGTATCATACAAAATAGTCTTACTGTACTGACAATTCTCTGTGCTCTACCTCTTTGTTCCTCTTCCCTTGAAATTCCTGGTAACCAATAATCTTATTATAGCTATCGTTTTACCTTTTCCAAGATAATTTGTAGTTAAATCACAAAGCACGTAGCCTTTTTCAGATTTATCTTTTTCACTTAATAATATAAATTTAAGGCTCCTACATGTCCTTATAACTTGATAGCTATTTCATTTGTTGGGAAGGATGTATCACAATGAATATTAGGACTTGTTTTAAAGACCCATGAGAGATAAAGAAATATAATAATTCCACTGTCAGTTCCTTCCTTCCTTCCATCCTTCCTTCCTTCCTTCTTTCCTTTCTCACTGCCTTTTCTTGAGGTGGAGTCTCAGTCTGTCACACAGGCTGGAGTGAAGTGGCACAATCCCAGCTCACTGAAACCTCCACTTTTCAGGTTCAAGTGATTTTTCTGCCTCAGCCTGCTGAGTAGCTGGAACTTCAGGTGCACACCACCATGCCCCGCTAATTTTTGTATTTTTAGTAGAGACAGGATGTCCCCATATTGCCCAGGCTGGTGTTGAACTCATGACCTTTTGATCCACCTACCTCAGCCTCCCAAAGTGCCAGGATTACAGGCATGAGCCACCACTCCCAGTCACCACTATCAGTTTCTATATTTTAATTAACAATACCCTCTTAAGAATATTATTATTAGAATTGTATATATTACTAAAATTTTGGAATTTTAAAATTTTACTCAGGTTATGAGTAATTTATTTTATATTTGACTAGGAAATAAAACCATAATCTAGTATTTTTTTCATATTTTAAAATATTTGCTCATTCCCATTAGCATTGTAAACATCCGTTAAGAATGTGTTTATTATATGTTTATATACACTATTCATTATACATTAGGAATACAACACATTAAAAGACAGTTTTTCTTTTTTTTTGCAATTGAGGAGTGTTTTTATTTTATAAGTAAGAACTGAGAGTAGTTTCCAAGTGACTTGTACAATCAAGTAAGTTAAGGGGAACTTAACTTCATTTGACAGGTGAGGCATGGTGCCTTGCATAATGTGCAAAATGCTGACGGCCAAGTGAATGACACAAGTCAGTAAGAACAAATGAATACAGCAAGCCTAGAAGTATTAATTGTAGGTAGTTGAGAATTTTGGAGGCAGTCTTGAAAGAATGGACAACAAAAAGGGATTGTTATGCCAGGAGACAGGGAGCGAAAGGGCAGATGACAGGCCAAGAAAGTCACAAAGGGGTAGGAGTCAGAGAGATGAGACAACAGCCTACTTGCCTGGCCATACCGAAGGTCTGCGTGAGAACGCCATGAGCAGTCACAGAGGTGCAGTGGGCAATGTGGGGAGGGTCTTGAAGGTCCCACATGGAGTCATTTAGTGACTTTCCACATTATGATGATTTTGATGATTATTTTGAAATTTCTTTACTTTTCTCCTTTAAAATAGTATCGGGTGCATAACTACGTTCTTAATCAGTCTGTGTTATCTATAAAGCCTTATCTTCCCCTTTACATTTTAACACCCATTTCGTATATCGAACCTTTATTAACACCATTGTGGTTATGTTTTCTAGAGATTTCAAATACTATGTAGTATCTCATTTTAGATATGTTACAGGCTGTGTCTCGATACATTTGAAGATCTGATTTGAAGTTTTACAGTAATTATTAATGCCAATTTTCTTAACACCAGTTCATATTATCTAAATATTATATAACTATTGTATTTGAAAATATCATCTGTGAATCTCAAAGAGTTTCATGAATACTAATTCATCTTCCAAAAACCATGAGTAAGACTGTTTATGAATTGGGATGTTTTGTAGCTAATATCCAACGGGCAAATAAGTTATTTAGTCACTTCCATGTAACCAAGTTTTCTAATTCATTATCAATGACTGTAACTCGGTGGTTTTCCTACAGGGTGTTCAAACCTCTGATATAGCTAACTTGAGAAAAGAAAGAAACGTCCTCTATGGGATACCATGAAGCACCTGATGATAATATTTTAAACCCTAGGCCCTGATATTTGCAATTTATTTACAATTCTGTCTTTGCAAACCTTCAGAAATTGATATATAGCATCTATTGAACCAGAATTTATTAATGTAAAAGGTAACAACTTGACTCTTGAATTATAAGCATTATCTTAATTAAATTAGTGTTCTTGTACCACACGTGCCTGGTGACCAGGGAATTGGATGAGTTCTGTAAATCAAAACACTAATAATGCACATGAATTTTAGTTTATTAAATGTCTCTGGATTCCAAGATACAGAAAGAAGTGTTTTAATATCATTTGTGTTGTTCATATGAGTGCTTTTTTCTACTGATTGGCAACTTTCTGGATCTCGCTGACAATTGCACTGAATTTTCAATTTTGTTAGTTCACCATAACTACAATCTAGTGTTTTATATGGTGTAGAAGTTATAGAAAATATATTTTACTATAAATTAGATAAGTATATATATATATAAGATATTTATGTGTAGCTATTATTGTGTGTGTATATATATAGTTTTATAATTATTTCTCAAATATTTACAGATTTCAGTGTATTCCAGTTCCCAAAAATATTAGTGGTATTGCTTTTAATTTTAAATGGATTTTGAGTTAAAACAATTCTCACAAGATTTTGGTTTCTCAATTAATATAAATATGTTTTCATTCTATATTTCTCTTTTCTTTACATAAATGCTTCTTTGTCAAAGCATATATTTCTTGATTAGAGTATTTTATTGCATGCATCCAGGGGCCTAGGAAATTTTGAGCTTTATATTTCACATTAAAAATGTAGTGATTTAAAATATTAGTTTTTTTTATTAACTATGTATCTATGTAAGTCATTCAAGTCTTGTGGACAATACATATATTTCTCCAATAATGATGCATCATAATGCTTACATTTTGCAGTTACTATGTAGGGGGTATAGTTAGAAAATATACCGTCCTGTACTCCAAACCTAAGAATCACACAATATACCTTTGTAACAAATCTTTACATGTGCCCACAATTCTAAAATAAAAATTGAAAGCAAAAAGATAAAAAATATACTCTTCTTGACAATATGGAGCTTACATTTTGGTAAGACATAACACTTTCATGAAACTTGTTTAGTATAAAGCAAATAGTAAAAGAGAAAAAGTATGCTGTATGCTCGAAGTTAAAAGAGAATATTATGGGTTGAGGATTCAGAAAACCACCATCAGATAAGTATAATTTCTACTGATCTATGACGAGTAATTAAAATTGGAAACGTAGAGAAAAAGATAGACACTGGAATAGTAAAATGAACACAAAACAGCATGAAAAAGTCAAAAGGTAAGAAAACATAGAGTGTATTCTGGGGAAAATGAAATATTCATTTTGAGGATCTGACTAATATCAAATAACATTAAAAATTCACATAAAATTAAAGTGCTTAGATGTCATTTTTGATTCCATAATGACATACTGAAAGCATTTACTTGAGTCATGCGTTTTGCTCTATACTTAGTGAAGTTCACTATAAGAAACAATGTGTAGACTACATAAAAGACTGATTAAAATGGAATAAAATCTGTGTATATTTGTCATTGCCATCTCTGACAGAATCGATTATAAATTACCCAAAGACAAAAGTTTTGTGTTCTCTCATTCACACATACTTGTTTTAAAAATCAGTCATACCTATTACAGCAGTCTGCAAACTGTGGTTTAATAAATATGGCATATTAATGACCACACTGGTTGGTACTAGATAATTCTATTTAAATTTCATAATTTCTCTGTCTAATCAATGCATGCCATGACAATTCAGAATTCTGTATTTCAAGCTGTCAGTATGACAGACCATCAACCAATTTTTACTAAATTCTGTCAACCAAATGTCATTCCTTGCAGATAAAAACAAGCAGTACGAGCATTGACCAATCAAGTGCATGCCAATCAGTGTGTTATGAGTTTCTGGAGGCTGAATATCAGTGGTTATATTTAGTTGCTATTTGATTCATTCTATTTGTGTAAATAACTACAAAGTAAAATGTTTCCATTTAATATTTTCCCAAATATAAATAGGCATTTTAATTTATCATTATATCACTTAAGTGTTTTTCAATCATTAAGGTAAAAAATTTAGTTATGTATTAGTTTGCCTCCTACACGAGGTGTTCTATTTTCCTATTAAAACTTCTTCAATTTTTATCAAATCATAAAAGTTTCTATTTTTCTTCTTTTAAAGTAATCATTAAATTTATACAGTGACATCATCTTGTAAAATAGCATTTTCAGTTAACAAAAAGGCACATTAGTTTGTTAAATGTATCTGATTCTCACTGCAGCAGTACACTTTAACAGCTACAGCTATACATATTCATTAAGTTTATCTAATATTATAAAGCAAAAGATTAATTATCAATAATCTATAAATAAATAGATAGATGATTGATAAATAAATAGATGTTATAAGATAATTACTGTACTAGATTTAGCTTCTATAGCAATAACAATTTTACATCTGTATTTAGTATTTATATTTTCAGAATAATTTCAATTAACACTAGTAACTAGCCCTCATCTTTTTTTTATTATTATTGGAAGAAAATAATTATTGAAGCTTAGGAGTTATTTAGCCCTAATAATACATAATTGGAAGTAGGTTACTCTAAATTTCATATCTATCAGGATTGCATTCAGAATGAATGGGCAATTCTAGTTAATTTTTTATGTTTCAAAATACAGATAAAGCATTCCTGGAATGGATAGCTATAATCAGATTGATACACTTTTGACTTCTGTAAGGTTCTTATAGACCAAGAGTTGTGTCTCCAGATCTTTCTTCAAGGGAAAATCCTGCAGCTGCCCCAAGTAGTCATGTTCTTCAGGGTTTGCCTCGCTGCTGAAGGCCACCTTATTTGAGGGCAGGTTCTTCTCAGAATGGCCCATAGCCAATAACTGATCAAGGCAGAGTCTAACAACCCTGGCCATTAGCCCCAACTTTGCTATTTTATATATCAGTATTTACTTCATAAATCCCCATCATTTTGGTCAAGACTTCGTAGACACACATCACAGCTCTACATTATCTCTCTAAAACTGCCTCTTTTTTTACTTTTTCCTTACTTGTTGTTCACTAAAAAATACCCTGAGCATAAAATACCAACATAAAAAACCAAACCCACAACAAGAACATTTTCAGAATACAAAGAACCACATTAAACATTGCCAATGCTGTTATTCTGTCTGATATAAAAGTGGATTTAGGCTATAAACATGTGCCATAATTTGTAGTACAAAATTGTCAAATAAAGAAAAAAATGTGGGAATTACTTAATGCATAAGGATATGCACACAAGCTATTACAGTGACAGAAGCTGATAGCTTCTCTTCTGTCTGTTGCTTGAAGAACCTTTCCAGTCTTTTGAGTCCACTGAAACATACCATCGACACACCAATTTGTTAGCAGTTCGTAAGAGATGGTTCTCATTGAATCAGGTGAAACAGGTTATGTCTGTGTACATCATTTATATCACTTGCCCACAGCAGTTAACTTCATACACATATAGTAACATATATACATATAGTAACAGCACAAGATACAGTATTAACCACAGACATACACCAGACGTTCATATGTTTTTAGGTTCAGTTATTATAACCTCTAGAGCATAACATTTTTTCAAGGATACTACATTGTTTTTCTATTTTTAATGTAGTTATTACCTTAAAACTTACTCCAATAAAATACTGGGAAAACTGCATTATTCCCTGTATTATTGGGAATACCGCATTGAACACCATTTCACAGGCATTTGGCTAAGCATCATACAAGGGGTAAAAAGTATAAGACCTGCCCTTGTAGTCAAGGAACACATCATCTACTTCATGGAACAAGTAGGTAAGAAAATAAGGTAACTGTGGTGAGAGAAATAATTAGAAGGTACAGCAGAAACATGAAGGACAGTGTGAGTAACCTTAGATGTGTTAATTGAGCTGTACCAGCTATTCTTACTTCTTCAGTTGAGCTACTTCTAATTTGCTATGGATTTGACAAAATGCATAGACTTTCACTACAATCATGTATATAAGGTTAACACTCTGAATGATACCCTGGGCTAACATCTGGAAAAATATGATTTTCATAGGATATAATTAGTGCCACACACATTTTGAGTATTTGAAGAAATTTAAAAAATTAAAATTTTTAAATTTAAATTTTTCAAATCTGATTGAGGAATATGCAATAACAGATGGAAAAATCTCTCCCCAAGTGCTGGGATTTCAGGCGTGGGCCACTGCACCCGGCCAAGGCTATTACATTTTTAGAAGCCGGCTAATACGCAGGAAGCAAGGAGGGCAGTAGCAAGGAGGGCAGTGGCAGCAGGGACCTGGACGTTCATTAGAACAATAAGAGAGTCATTAAGGCCTGTACCTAAGTGTTGGGAATATGCTTGCTGCTTTCCATACAGGGTGTGTCATTAATAATTAGTGTAATATTTTGACTTTCCATCTGTTATTGCATATTCCTCAATCAGATTTGAAAAGAGGTAGAAAAAGGGACTTTATTGTATTACTTATTTAAATACTGACAGTTTTAGATATTAAGTAATCTCAGCAAATCCATATAAGATCTCAGACACCTTTATAGGCAATCTATGTGTTTATAATTTTTATTTTTATTAGCATAAAATTATTGAATATTTAATTTTTATGCCATCATTTTCATTCTCCTTCCTTTATTCCTCCCTCCTGTATCTTTTTCTTTTCTCATTTTTCTTTTCCCTCTTTTCTTTTCTCATCCTATTATCTTTTCTTGGCTCCTTTGGTAAGTAACCCTATCCCTAATTCTATCTTAAGGTTGTAGTGTTGAGTGTGAGCGTTAGGGAAAACACAGATGAAAGTAAATAATAATAAAGCTCTGGTACTCAGCAACCTCATAATTTCAAGTTTTAAAATGTTCTGAGAGGATTTTACATTCAAGCATTTGAAGATCCTGGGTGATTATTTAGTATTTTCCTCATAATTAAGGGAAAAATTGACTGCTTTCTTTTAATACGATTGTTGGATTAAAGGCTGATGAGTCATAATGACCCATTCTGTTAAGCAATAGGAGAAAGACATATAATTAAATGTTACTTCCCACCCTTCCACAGAAGCCTTGCTCTATTCAATTACTTCTCTGGATAAACATTTCGACAATAACGTTGACACAAGCATTGCATTCTTGCCCTAGTTTCTAGAAGTCTCTAACAGTGATGCAAAAGCTGCTAAAAGCTTGAAAATAGCTGATGCAAACGATTATACATTTGATTTTGTCTTTCCATGTATGTGTGTTTAATTAAATGCATTGGTCATCAAAAGTAAAAACTCTTAAAATTGCTCTAAGTATAAACTGACTTAAAATATTTTGGTGTCTACTCAATGTTTTAGTAGGATTTTCCCTGTATCTAGGATAAAGTAAGCATACAAGAAAAATAAATTACAACATCTAAATTTAAGATCTGTATAATCCAGTTATGAGAGCTAAAAATAAATACATATATAAATAAAAAAGCAAGGTATTTGTCTTGTTTTCAGTCCCCTTACAAGACCAAGTTCACCAGCTGATCCCTATCATGATTATCCCATATTCTTTTATCCTTTATTGTTATATTTTGGGGTAATTCCATCAGATATTTAAGAACTTAGTCTATGATTTGACCTTAGCCCTTAGTTACCAAGGTCACATTAACCAGTGGAGAAAGCATAAACCATGTTCTGACTAAATGGCAAGAGTGAGAAGCCTGCATTTGTTTCTGGCCTGACAAAGCACTCACAAGGAATTACTGCTCTCAGGCTCTCGATAGGAGAGTTCCCAGAATGTCTGTAATATCTCTAATACTCTCATTTGTTTTCTGCTTGGTTAAAATAATGTCACCTAAAGTAGCCTCTATGGTTATTATTTATTTGTTAAAAATTGACCTTCATTTCACACGAGTCTATTTTGCTTAAAATTGTTGTGTGTTCACTAGTCATGTGTCAACCCACTATACCCTTCAGTAATCTTAGACAGGATGCCTTTGTCAAGGTAAGCTCACATGAAAGCATTGCTACTCTTAACACTCCTGTTAATTAACTGACTTTAGTGTTGTGCTCTTGGTGAATTAAAATTGGCATATTTAGGTCTGAATTAAACTCACTGTGCCTTCTTTGCCTATTTTTATCACAGATTTACTCACAGTTGCTCATCATCTCCTTTTTTTAACTCATTAAGGATAGTGAGCATACCCCCACACCACATGTACTGCAACAGATAGAGAAGAATTCTTATCTGAATGACAAACCTTCACATTTTCATTTAATTCACACATTTAAAAGGTTGCGCAAAATAATGCAACGTTGTGTCAACTTCTATCAACCTAACCAAATACATTATTGCTTGACATTCATAGAATGGTACCACAAAAAACTTTAACTACCATTAATTATTTAATTTTCACACTGATCCTATGAAATAGTCATTGGTATTCTGTTTGTTAATAAGAATATTCTGACTTAAAGTAAAGGGCTCATCTATGATTATCCCAAGTGATCAAAACTAAGACTAATCCCATGTTATCAGATTCTAAGTAATAGCTTTTATTAAATTAGTTAAAAAAGTAAAAAGTGAATGGGAGGAAATCAGAGCCTAAATAATAAACATTTTACATACCTTTGTAGTTAAAAGTTTCTTAAACAACTGAAAAAAGCTAGGTAACAGTTCATGAAGACAATGCTAAATAGTTTAAGCCTACAGCTGCCTCAACAACTGAAAGTAGTCTTCTAAATCTTGGTGGAAAAGAGACTCTAGTATTCTTTCAAGTCAAAATGATATTTCATGAAAAAACAAAATAGTTCATCTGGAAACATGAATCATCAAATAAGTGCTTTTGTTGTAGACAATCAGCATATTTTTGTATTACAGCAGAAGTGTTTTATTTGCATGTCTCATTTTGTCACACAGAATATTAAAAATACGTGGACTCAAGTTAAGATTTAATACAGTCAATAATTATACTTTTATATAAAAGACAACCTTAAATCCTTAAATGAAACTAACTTGAAAACAAATTTGTAAATATATGGCATTTAAAAATATGACTATTAGTTTACATTAGTGTTCCCCACCTGGATTTGTCTTATGGCGCCAGAAATTTTACCCACCATTATTTATGCTCCATCAGTGTAAAGGTCATCATAGTTTAAAGGGACAAATGATATCTCAGTATTATTGTGAAAACATCTCATTTTTTTTTTTTGAGACAGAGTTTTGCTCTTGTTCCCCAAGATGGCGTGCAATGACATGATCGTGGCTCACCACAACCTCTGCCTCCTGGGTTCAAGCAATTCTCCTGCCTCAGCCTCCCTAGTAGCTGAAATTACCAGTGCATGCCACCAAGCCAGGCTAATTTTTGTATTTTCAGTAGAGGCAGGGTTTCACCATGTTGGCTAGGCTTGAACTCCTAACATCAGGTGATCCATCTGCCTTGGCCACTCAAAGTGCTGGTATTACAGGTGTGAGACACTGCGCCTGGCCATGAAAACAGTTTTTAACCTAATGCTCTCGAAGAATGTTTCAAAGGTAGCCAAGACACTGGGAGCAGAGTCATTTTTAGCATTTTTGCTTTTGTTTGTGTTTTCCCAACACACCAGGAGCAGAGTCACTTTTATGTGGGGTTTTCTTGCATAAAAAGATTTTCAGGCTTCATGTTCACCACTTACAGAATCAGAAACTCTGGAGAAATATGAATTTTTAGGATACTCAGAGTCAATGTTTAAGGGCACTACTGGTTGAGAACCACTGTTCTAGGAGTTTCCAAAGAGACCTTGTCATACAAAAATTTCAAAGTCCAAGTTTGCCATGTAGCCTCTTTTCTGCTTTTCCTCTTTGAATTTTTTAAAAATCCAACATAGTGGTATAAACTTGTCTTAGGCATCTGAATTTATACTCTGTCTAATCTATTCAACAAATTCCTCACTGAATGTGTCTATGAACGTAGTATCTTCTGGTTATTTCTATCACCGTCTCTTAGAAAAAGGTTTCTTGTTCTGTTGTTATGCTCTTTCGGAAGGGACAGGGAGGAGTGACAGGAAGGAAGAAACAAGACAGCAGGAAAAGTGGGACTTTTTTTTTTTTTTTTCGATGTAACACATTTCCTTCTGTATTCTAGGACCACTAGTCTTTAGGGGCATTCTGGTGTATAGGTGGATCGAGGAAGATGCAGACAGCACTTCCTATCATCCTCAGTGCTGCATGTCCTATGTCAGACGTCATTCCACAAGGTTATTGGCTTTTTTTTTCTTTCTTTTTTTTTTTTTTATATACTTTTTATTGCATTTTAGGTTTGGGGGTACATGTGAAGAACATGCAAGATTGTTATATAGGTCCACACATGGCAGTGTGATTTGCTGCCTTCCTCCCCTTCATCTGTATCTGTTATTTCTCCCCATGCTATCCCTCCCCAACTCCCCACCCCCTGCTGTCCCTCCCCTTTTTCCCCCCAACAGACCCCAGTGTGAGATGCTCCCCTCCCTGTGTCCATGTGTTCTCATTGTTCAACACCCGTCTATGAGTGAGAATATGCGGTGTTTGGTTTTCTGTTCCTGTGTCAGTTTGCT
>PVKV010007683.1:0-94060 GCA_004027835.1 Alouatta palliata
CCAGCAATCCCATTACTGGGTATATATCCAAAGGATTATAAATCATTCTACTATAAGGACACATGCACACGAATGTTCATTGCAGCACAGTTTACAATAGCAAAGACCTGGAACCAACCCAAATGCCCATCGATGATAGACTGGACAGGGAAAATGTGGCACATATACACCATGGAATATTATGCAGCAATCAAAAACGATGAGTTCGCATCCTTTGTAGGGACATGGATGAACCTGGAAGCCATCATTCTCAGCAAACTGACACAGGAACAGAAAATCAAACACCGCATATTCTCACTCATAGACTGTTGTTGAACAAGGAGAACACATGGACACAGGGAGGGGAGCATCTCACACTGGGGTCTGTTGTGGGGGAAAAAGGGGAGGGACAGCGGGGGGTGGGGAGTTGGGGAAGGATAGCATGGGGAGAAATACCAGATACAGGTGATGGGGAGGAAGGCAGCAAATCACACTGCCATGTGTGTACCTATGTAACAATCTTGCATGTTCTTCACATGTACTCCCAAACCTAAAATGCAATAAAAAGTATATATATATATATATAAAAGAATAAGACTTGACTCCTGCTTTTAAGGGGTTTACAGGCTTATGAGGAGGAATAGATATATAAATGATTAAGGCTCCTTGCATGTGTAATGAAAGTGCAGAGATTAGAGTTAATAATTCTGCTTGGGAAAGCTGTGGAAAAGCCTCACAAAGAAAGGATCACTGGAGCTGGTTGTAGGAAAATGAATAGGCCTTCACAGACCGAAGAGGGCAGGTATGGAGTGTGGTTCTAGGTAACTGAAATACCATGAAGACACTAAGCATTCACATAATACCACCAAATTTAGGTGCAGCTAAAACATAAGGAGTTGAAGTAGAGGGACAGGAAATGGGCAGGAGAGTGATCAGAAATGAGATAGGGGTCCAGCTGTAATTGGGTTGAAACAAGCCAAGAAGGTTAGACTTTATTGTTTAGGCATTGGGTAGGGGGACATATTGATGTTTGTATATTTCAATATTAACACAGTAGTACTGAAAAAAAAGGATAATTGGAAAGAAATAGCAGTGAGATAAAGGTAGGAGTGGGGGAAGGAAAATTAGAGGCTGTTGCAAATAGTACAGGCAGCAAATGAAGGAGTCTTAGAACCGATGTATATGGGTTTAAAACCTGGCTTTTGTCACAAGTTATTTGACCTTGAGAAATTAAACGATATCCCCAAATGTCTGTTTCCTCTTCTGTAAAATAAAAATAATATTATCCTTGCAAAAAAAGTAAAAGAATCTGTAAGTGGTTTCTAATATCTGTAATGTCACTCTTCTAGCATATTTTACATTAATCTGACCCTGACATTACTATTCTCCTGAGTTTATGATTTATATGAAGGAGGAGTATTTTATAAAGAAAATAGAGAAAATGAAGAATAATTAGAGGGGCGAAAGTAAAAGAAGTAATAAGAGAAATGGTGAAACTAATTTAACATTTTTAAACTATCGGAAGATATTTAATCTCATATACATTAATGAGTAATATCTGTGGAAGTCCAAATTTAAGATGTTGTGCATATACCAGAACATACAGTTTAAAAAACTTGATTTATGTTAATGTTTTAAAGCCAAACCCAGCTAAATTGCATTTTTCTTTTTTTCAGTGCTAAAAGAAAACCATAGTGCTGATTTACGATGACTGTGGAGATGTACCACCCAGATTTCCCTTCAAGGAAGGACTTGCTGCCTCCGCTGATGGAACTTCTGTCACCAGAGACCATTCAAGTGCTAGTGACTTTGGAGATGGCCAAGCTGTAGAGCAACCTCACCTGAGGTCACACCCTATCTGAGTCACCACACTCCACTGACTTATGGAGATTATAAAGTCCTGACCATTTTGTCCCAGTGAGGTACACCTACAATGGGTCATACGAACTCCAGAGCTCCCTGTGAAGTCGACTCAGGCTGTTGTTGGCTTACATTGCACCTCAGCTTCTCTCTCTGCCCAATCTAGCTTCCTTTACCTCACAATCATAGGTGTTCATCCCAAAGACATTCCTTATTATAAATAATGCACAATATATTCTATATGTTAATCTGTTCCACATTATTTTTTTATGTGAATCTCTGTGTGTGTGTGTGTGTGTGTGTGTGTGTGTGTGTGTGTGTCTGTATGTGTGGTATAAAAGCATAAAAGTCATCCCTCTAAACTTTAATTTATGTAACTGGTCTCCAAGCCAAGGTCATAATAAAATATTGAGAATTTTGAAAAGCCCAAATGCCAATAAAGACAGATACATCTTGAAGAAGCACATTAAACTTTTGTTTGCTGGTCCATGTGAAAGTTAGAGATGGAGCAGTCAATATGAAATCATGTAAATATTTTAGCAACTGACATGGAGATCTTGGATCATGCTTACTGAATATCAGTCCTCCCCTCAGCAAAGTGGGACCATTGTTGCAGCTGGTTTCTAATGTGGAGTCAGATTTGGGGCAGGAACCCAGTACGCTAAAGATTTTTACCAGAAAAAAAAAAAAGAGGGAAATAAACATGTACAGTTTTCCACAGTGGTAATACCCTCTGTCATGTGGCAGCCCTGTAACTGATCTGGAGCCCACAGTATCATCTCTTTTACTGTCAAAAAGTAATTGTAGCTCTGCCCTGAAGAACGCCACTCTACCAGCGGTGTCAGCAAAGTGCAGACAGGAAAGTGCTTTCACACAGAGTAGCTCAAAGGAACCTGCTAGACTAAGCAGTGAACATTCCTGCTGAGAGACTGCCTTTCAAGTGGCTCGCTTGCTACTTCTCATGGCTAACTAGAATCCCATTCTAAACAAAACTACAAAAGAAGAGAAGAATCAGGCTACAGACAATCTCTTCTCTCTCTTTTGTGACTCAAGTATTGACCAAAGATTCAGACATTTTGATTAAAAATATTGCAATTGTCAATGTTAGATGACTTGGACCTCCCTTTCTAAATTGTGAGCCAGCACAGAAAAATCACTGGAGTGAGGATTATTACAGTTTCATCAATATATGATACTAATTTGGATGCTTTTAGTATTTACCATAACAGGTGGCATACTTCTGCAGCTTGCTTTTTCACACATTTAGTATTTTTTAAAAGATTTATCTACATGGATTCATGTGTTTCTATTTCATTAATCCACTACTAAGTAGCTTTCCATCACAGTGATATACCTTTTTTTTTTTTTAACTTTAAAGTTCAAGGGTACATGTGCAGGTTGTTACATAGGTAAACTTGAGTCATGGGGGTTTGTTGTAATGATTATTTCATCACCTAGGTATTAAGCCTAGTCATTATTCGTTATTTCTTCTGATCTCTCCCTCCTCCCACCCTCCACTCTCCAATAGGTCCCAGCATGTGTTGTTCCCCTGTGTGTGTGCGTGTGTTCGCATCATTTAGCTCCCACTTATAAGTGAGAACATGAACTATTTGGTTTTGTGTTCCTGTGTTAGTTCTCTAAGGATATTGGCCTCCAACTTCTTCTATGTCCTTGCAAAGGACATAATCTTGTTCATTTTATGGCTGCATAATATTCCGTATATGTACCACATTTTCTTTATTCAGTCTATCATTGATGAGCATTTAGGTTGATTTCATGCTTTTGTTATTATTAATAGTGCTGCAATGAACATACACATGCATGTGTCTTTATAATAGAATGATTTATATTCCTTTGAGTATATGCCCAGTAATGAGATTGCTGGGTCAAATGTATTTCTGTCTTTAGGTCTCAGAGGAATCGCCACACGGTCTTTCGTAATGGTTAACCTAATATACACACCCACCAACAGTGTATAAGTGTTTCTTTTTCTCCACAACCTTGCCAGCATCTGTTATTTTTTGACTTCTTAATAATGGCTATTCTTACTGGTGGGAGATGATACCTCACTGTGGTTTTTATTGGCATTTCTGTAATCATCAGTGATATGAGCTTTTTTTCATTTGATTTTTGGCCACATGTATATTTTTTCTTTGAAAAGTATCTGTTCATGCACTTGTCCACTTTTTAATGGATTCTTTTTCTTGTAAGTTTGTTCAAGTTTCTTTAGATGCTGGATATTAGACCTTTGTCAGACACACAGCTGGCAAAAATTTTCTCCTATTTTGTAGATTTTGAGTTTCCTCGGTTGATAGTTTCTTTTGCTGTGGAGAAGATCTTTAGTTTAATTAGGTCCCATTTGTCAATTTTTGCTTTTGTTGCAATTGCTTTTGGTGTCTTCATCATGAAATCTTTGCCTGTGCCTGTTCTGAATTAATGGTGTTGCCTAATATCTTAGATTTTTAATCCTCTTCTGTATATAGGCAGTAACAATCATTTCAATATTTTTCTATTATGAAAACCTTTAGCAGATTTTCTTGTATGTATCTTATTATAGATGTAGTAGGTTTTCTCTGGTTTATAGAAAATCTATCTAGGGGTGAATATTATGAGTTGCAGTGTGTATGTGATGCGTCTCTTTGATTTTACTAGGTATTCCCACTTTTCTTATGCAAAGTAGTACCAATTTACACTACCACCAGAAATATAGTGTCCTATAGCTACAAAAGAATTTAGAATTGACAGATATTAAAGTGTTTGACAATATAATCTAATAAGAAGGATATAACAATATAATGAGAATGGCATCTTATCAATTTTAAGTCTTTTTTTAAGAGAGAATATTTCAGGATATTTCCATATGTTTGTTAGCCTTTGTTTACATCTTTGAATAATTTTACCCATTAAATTGTTTTACTTAGTGATTTGTACAATATCCTCATATATTTAGATATAATCCCTTGCCAGATAATGCATTGCAAATAACTTCTGATTTAGTTTGTAATTTAACTTTGTTTTTTAGTTTATTAATTTTATTGTTATCAAATCTATCAAAAATTTTTTGTATCTTGTATCTTTGGAATAAATCCTTTTGAATCCTAAGGTTTACACACATGCTTGTTTATTTTCTTCTTAAGTCTTTATAATTTTGCTTTGCACATTTAGGTCTTTAATCCATTGAGGATTTATTTTTCTGCATGACTGTAATGGGAATCTGATAATTTTCCCTCCTATGAATAGTCTCTTGTCTTGTTAACATTCATTGAATAGGTCATATTTTTTTCTCCAGATGATGCCTCTGTCATATATAATTTCCCATTTATGCTCGGGACACTTTCTGTGCCGTCTCCTGCTCTATTGTTCTAACTACTGTCTTTTTCAGCACTAGAAACAAAGTTTTAATTAAGTGATTTTGAAATATTTTCTCTAATTCTGTAGATTGTGTCTTGACTATGTTGTTTGCTGTGCATAAGCATTTTAGCTTGATGTTACCTACTTTGTCTATTATTGCTTTTGTTGCCCGAGCTTTTGAGGTCTTCCTTCAGAAATCTTTGCTCAGAGTAATGTTCTGAAGCATTTCCCCAGTGTTTTCTTCTAGTTGGTTCACAGATTCAGCTCTTATGGTGAGAGACAGGGATATAGTTTCATTTTTCTTCATGTGGATATCCAGTTTTCCCAGCACCATTTATTGAAGAGACTGTCCTTTTCCCAGTCAATATTCTTGGTACCTTTGTTGAAAATCAATTAATTGGAAATACGTGAATTTATCTCTGGGTTCTCTGACCTGTTCCATTTTGAACACATGTCTGTTATGAAGCTAGTACAATGCTGTTTGGTAGTCTTATATTTTTGAAGGGAGGCAGTGTAATGCATCCAGCTTTTTGTTGTTGTTGTTTGTTTTTCTGTTTGTTTGTTTTGCTCAAAATTCCTTTGGCTATTTGGAGTCTTCTGTGGATCTACATAAATTTTAGGATTCTGTTTTTCTATTTCTGTGAAGAATGTCATTGTTATTTTGATAGGGATTACATAGAATCTGTAAATTTCTTTTGGTAATATGGTCATTTTCACAATATTAATTCTTCCAATCCATGAGCGTGAGATGTCTACATATTAGAAGAGAATGTTTTCAAATTAATGCAGCCAACATGAAATTAATAACCAGAATATACATGAAACTCAAACAACTTAATCGTAAAAAAAAAAAAAATCAGTTTAAAAATGGGCAAATGGCTGGGCTCCATGGCTCACACCTGTAATCCCAGCACTTTGGGAGGCTGAGGTGAGTGGATAGCTTGAGGTCAGGAGTTTGAGAACAGTGTGGGCAACATGGCAAAACCGTCTCTACAAAAAGTACAAAAATTAACTGGGTGTGGTGGTGCACACCTATAATCCCAGTGACTCTGGAGGCTGAGGTGGGAGGATTGCTTAAGCCCAGGGTGGAGGTTTCATGAGCCGAGATAGTGCCACTGCACACCAGCCTGGGAGGCAGAGTAAGACCCTGTCTCAAACAAACAAACAAACAAAAAAATGTAAATGATCCGAATAGACATTTCTCAAAAGATAACAAACAAATCACCAACGGGCATATGAAAAAATGCTCAACTTCTCTAATCATTAGGAAAATACAAATAAAAACCACAATGCACTATCATTTCATCCTAGTTAAAATAGCTATTATGAGAAGGCCAAAAAAAAAAAAAAAAACCATGCTGGCAAGGATGCAGAAAAAGGTTGATGCTGGCACGCCATTGGTGGAAATACACATTAGTACAACCACTATGAAAACCAGTATGGAGGCTCCTCAAAAAATTAAAATAGATCTACCGTATGACCCAGCAATTTCTGCTGAGCATGCATCCAAAAAAAAAAAAAGGAAATCAACATATGGAAAAGACACCTGCACTCCCATGTTTATTACAGCACTATTCCTAATAACCAGGATATGAAATCAACCTTAGTGTTCATCAGTGGTTGAAGGAAAGGTGGTATAGATACACAACTGAATACTGTTCAGCCATCCAAAAAGAATAAAATCTTGTCATTTGCAGCAGGATGGATGAAACTGGAGGTTATTACGTGAAGTAAAATAAGCCAGAAAGAGAACTGTTAACGTGTTCTTACTTATATGCGAGAAGGGAAGGATAACATGGGAGAAATGCCAGACATAGGTGATGAGGAGGAAGGCAGCAAACCACATTGCCATATATGTACCTATGCAACAACCTTGCATGTTCTTCACATGTACCCCCAAACCTAAAATGCAATAAAATATATATTTAAAAAAAAGTTGATCTCCTGGTGGTGGAGAGTAGAATGGTGGTTACCAGAGGCTGGGAAGAGGGTGAGGCGCTGAAAAGAGGTTGGTTAATGGGGATACATATATAGTTAGAAGAAATAAGTTATAGTGTTTGATAGCATAATACAGTGACTATAGTTAAAAATGATTTTTTGTTTATCACACAGTAGCTACAAGAGAAGATTTGAAATGTTCTCAACACAAAAAGTGTTAAATGTTTCAGGTAAAGGATATCCCAATTACCCTGATTTAATCATTACACAATGTATGCGTGTATCAAAATATTGCATGTACCCCATACAGATGTACAATTATTATTTATTTTCAATAAAAATAAATTTAAAAAACATTTATTCGTAATTGTTATTTATTGCCAATAAAAAATAAAAATAAAAAAATAGTCTTAAAATAAACTTCCCATCACTATTCTTTCAAAGTTATCTTGGCTTTTCTGTCATTTAATCTTAAAGCTAAATTTTAGAATCAACTTATGAAATTTTAGATTTATCTTAGGAGTTGTCAAGTTTTGACAGAATAATTCACTAAGTAATTGTAACCACAAATGATCAATAACCATTTTAAAAGTTATGTCAAAGGTACTCAAATCAAGGTGTGAAAATCCCTGTGTTTACAGAGATTATAAGAATAGCCTTTGATCTGACGTCTTTACTACATGATAGTGATTTGGCATTATGACATCAGGATATTTGTTGTTTCTCTAATAGTATGACCACAGCAAGCTGTTTGCAAAATGTTTAATTTCTGTTGAACAAACATTTTTAGGCCTGTACAGTAGTAATATCCTTAGTTTTCACGTTCAATTACATGTACTTGCAATATCTTCCTGCCAAGAAAATGTGCATCCAATTACCAAATTGTATGCTTTATAAATAAATCATTTTTCAAATAAAGTAATAAAACATTGTATTTCTTTAAAACCTAACCTGTTACAAAGTCAAAATACTTCTTTCCCTTATTATTACAATTAGATAACACTAATTGTATGTTAAACTTTTTATTTCTTTTTTTATTAGTTAGTATTTATTAATTTATCTAAATAATTATACTTTTACAAACTAAATCAAATATTCCTTTAGCCCTGAATTTCCAGATTGGCATGTCACAGCCATTTGAGGATCTAACTTTGAAAAATGTACTGAAATAATCACCACTCATTAAATTAATGCCTAATAGTAGTAATGAGGAGTTTAATTCTGGACTTGTTTAGCTGAAAATTAAAGTTCTAGATATAGTGATGAAATAAGTAAGATGAAGACTTTGCTGGGTGGCAACTTACTGTATATCTGCCTTTGCAAATGAAAGGTACTTGTGTACTGGTGACTTGTAGGTAAAGTAGAATTGACTTTCTAGGGCACTTTCCAATGTAAACAGCAAGTTTACCTTTGAAATCTATATACAAAATGTGAGAGCAAGTCAAAATCAATTAAGCATACCATGGATTTAGATTCTATATATGAGCTTTGGAAAAACCTGAAAGATTTATTTTATTTCACAAGAAAGCAAACATCCCTGACAAGTAATACACATTCTGCTCAGGTAATTCCTTCAATACCACATTCACTTCAGTTTGATTTAAGCAGAAATTATTTAATGTTTCTATACTTCAAGCACTCTGTTAAAAGCTGCAACTACAAACAGCAATGGTGTGTGTGTTTGTGTGTATGTATGTGTTTTAGTATTTCTTCTTGTTTCAGGATGTGTTTCTAAATGTGTAAGGATTTGCAGAAAAAAAATCGCAATAAAAAAACAGATAATTTTTTTAAAAGCAAAAGGAAGAAAATTAAGTGTAACTATAAACACAGATAATATAGGACACTAAATGGCAACAAGTAAGACACATCCATTTAAGTTCAATTGAATGATATCTTAGGTTGTTTTTCAGAGAGGAATAAGTGAGTGTGATCATTCTAAATGTTTTTGACTCGTAATGCCAATTTGTCCTCTCTGAAGGTTATATCAATTTATAATCTTGCCATCTTTGTGTAACAATGTCTTTTTTTCCATGTTAGCTAGTTCTTCTGATCGTTCCTTAATTATGTTAATATATTCTTTAAGATGTTTTTATATTATCATTCTTTTCATCATTGCCATCCTAATTCAATAATACACCATTTCTATTTTCATTCCTATGGCTATTAAAGCAGTCAAAATTACCATATAATTTTGCATTTAATATTGTATGAATTGCCTGTTTAAAATCATCATTTTTTTTCTTTAACCTAAGCATTAGTCATTTTCTTGATGATTACCCTTTAAATAATCACAAAGGCTTTATTTAACATATAGTGGCAATACTTATTTTCCATCACATGTATTAAACAGCTTTTACCTGCCTGTTGTGAATACTTCTTTTTACAATTTTTTCTACTACATTTATATATAAATACGTATGTGTGTGTATGTATATGTGTGTGTGTGTATATACATACACACACACACATATACATACACACACACACACACACACACATTTATTTTTTGAGATGTAGTCTCACTCTGTCACCCAGGCTGGAGTGCAGTGGCATGATCTCAGCTTACTGCAACCTTCATCTCCCTGGTTCAAGCAATTCCCCTGCCTCGGCCTCCCGAATAGCTGAGATTACAGGTGCACCCACACCCAGCTAACATTTGTTCATATTTTTAGTAGAAACGGGGTTTCACCATGTTGGTCAGATTGGTCTCGAACTCCTGACCTCAGGCAATCCACCCTTCTTGGTCTCCCAAAGTGCTGGAATTACAGACGTGAGCCACTGCGCCTGGCCAATATTTCATTTTTTATTTGATACTAGTCACTATTCATTTCTTGTGTCATATATGCCTCTGCCCTCAAATATTATAGGTTGTAATCAGACCAATGTTGCATAAATATTATGCATATTTACATGCCATAATTTAATAAAATTATATCATTTTACATATAAAGCTTTACATATAAATTTGTATATATATTTATGTAGAGTTTATTTGGTATAACCTGGGCATCTCATGCTGTTATGATTCTGGATGGTTAGACAATTGTAGTAATACTGATCATTAATCATTTATTTCTTCACCAAGATGAAATGTTAAATTTATAATTCTCTTTTGAACTGTTTGTCCTGCTTGATTAATAATATCAGGCTAATACAGACCTTCTCTTTCAGTTTTTAGAGAAGAATACTACATTTTCTAAACTTTTATTATTTCTTATTGGTAATATTTTTTCTTTCAATATTTTGAACTCTTTAGTAGATAGTCATCTTACTAGGTACTAAGGATTAAGTCATGACCAAAGAGATATACACATTGAGGCTATATGAAAAATCAATACTAAACAAATAATTAATTAGTTATGTACTTGAAAACTTAACTGGTATATGGAGCAAAGATAGCTACCCAAAGGATTTAGAAAAGATAAATATGAGGAATCTCATCTGAGATATACACCTACAATATGGTCACAAAAATTAAAAATAAAAAAGGAGAAAAAAATCTGAGAAACATATCTTGAAGAACAAGTCTAAAGATAATAAACTAGTAATAAAGGAATAGTAGCATGAATTTCTCAAGAAACAGTGATTGCAAATGTGCAACTATCATAAGATGATACCAGAAGAGTAATACATTTGGAAAATGGAAAAACTACTGGTTTGTCTGGACTGGAGAAAGCAAAGGGTAGAGTGGCTCCAACTGAGACTGGTGTCTAGTGCACACATTACTCAGAACCTTAAAAACCATATAAATATTTCTAATGTTTTCCCTGGACGACAATAAGTTATCAGTAAACTTAGACAAGACAGAGAGAGATTATGGAATTAATCTGGCTTCAATGTGAAGAATGAATTGAGAATAAACAAGAGTGGATGTGGTGAGACTGGGCAGGAGGCCATCATCCTGGTAGGCAAAAGATGATGGTGGCTTAGAATAGGGTCATGGCAGTATGGAGAGAAGATATGTTAAAGAGACACTTAAATGGGAAAATTAAAGGGATCCATTAATTTAGAGGGAATGAACAACAAGCGAACAAAAAATCCCTTTAGGACTCTGGGATTGAGAATAGGCAGATGCTGGTGGCGTTCACTGTGATAAGAAACACTGAAGGAAGAGAACCAAGTTTTAAATATATGTAATTTTATTAGTCTATGAATGACTGAAGGAATAATATGTGCCTATAACTGAGAGGCGAAATTTCAATAAGTAATATATTTTAGGGAGTCGTCAGCATGTGGACGATCATTTAAGCCATGTTATCGATGAGACAGACTATATAGAAAAAGATTATGCTGAGAAAGAAGGCTAGTTAAACCTTTAGCTTGCAATACTTAAACAATTTAGATACAAAATAAACTGGCAAAGAAATTTGATAAGCAATGATCATTAATACAGGTGAAAAACTAGGAGAATGCAAGGGAAACTAAGAAGTACCAGAAGAAAACAGTAAAACAGAGCTAAAGAAAGAAATCTAGGAAAAAGAGAGGAAAGCATAATTACCAAAAATAAGAAACGTTAAGCAGCTAGTTAACCCAACATACAAAAGGAGAAAATTTAGTCATAACTAATAATTGTGTTCACATCTATGTAAAACCTAAAAATTAAGCAATTTCCTAGAAAAACAAAATTTAAAGAAACCTGTTTTTGAAAAAAACACACCAGCACTTAGCAAGACCAATTTACATAAAATAAATGAAAAATTTTAAGTACCTATCACCAAAAACTACTAGTTTAAGATTATTCTCCAGAGGAATTTTCTACAAAACCAAAAAGAACAGATAATACCAATTTTATTTAAATTATTACAGAGGCTAAAACAAAAGAAATCCACTATCATTGTTACTTAATAATTTTACGACCAACACAATTCGAATATAGAGAAAAATGAGTTATAAACTTTGAAGATAGGTTTTACATATCTATTTGCAAGTTATATGACTAGGGAATGATATTTTTGAGGGAAATTAAGTATAATTGATAAAAATCACTAGAATAAGAGAACTTGGCAAGTAAGTCATAGAAAATAATTATTATAATTAAAGCAAATGCTTTTGTATACAACTTGTTAGAAAGTATGACAAAATGAAAAATAAAATTTCTAATAGCAAGTAAAGTACATAGTAATAAACAACAAAAAATTAGTAAAATTTTAATATACTTCTGACAACAGAAGGCTTGAGGTAGTAGCTTACAGTGTTGTTTGATAGGAAAATTTAGCATAAAAAGAAATCAGTGTTTCTCATTAATTTATAAATTTAATATGCTCTTGATAAAAAAATTATTTCTAAAAATACATTGCTGACTTTAAATTGCATATGGGAAAATTTAAAAATAAAAAGCCATAGAATTTATGAAAAAGAAGAACAATATTTTGATTAGCACTCTTAAATAGCAAAACACATTATAAGTCTCAGTAATTAAGATATTGTGGTATTGGTACATGAATATGAATTCAATAGAAAAGAATAGAAATTTCAAAAATTGATCTCAAACTTATTTAAAGCTAGTATGTTAAAGCTAGTATGTTATAAAGTCACTTCATACCATTAAGGATAAAATGACATTAAATAAACGATATTGGTACAAAAATAGTGTCAGATCCATACCTGATTAAATTACAAATGATTAAAATATTTACATGTAAGGACATGAATCCATAAAAGGTACAGAGGGTGAGACTGTGTGGGATGGGGAGACAAGAGAATTGTTTTATCATTTCAATGTACAAAAAGGCCTTAATAGTACCAAAAGACTCAAAATTCAGAATTCATAAAAAAAAAAAAACAACAACAAAACCCTTTTACTGGCAAAAATCATCATATTGAACAGCTAAAAACAAATGATTAACTGAAAAAAATATATGCAAGTCACATCATAGTTTAGATCTGAAATATATAAAAATTTTCAATAGGTTGGTAATTTAAAATGTAGAAAAATCTATATTAAATTCAAATTAATATTAAAGTAAATTTTTATTAAATTCATTTTGAAATTAAAAATCTGCAAATATCTCAAATACCAGAAAACACATCGACCTCACAATCATAGGGAGGCAAATAAAAGATAAGAGGACTCACTTCCACAACGCAAATACCAAAAATTGATGCCATTCAGAGATTAGCAGGGCCTCAGAACAAAGATCATGTGCAAACACTTTGTATATTTTTTTTAAAGCTACTATTTTTCAGCATCAACTTGGCAGAAATCAAACTTTTAAAACACAATTGGCAAGTCTGTGGAAATAGAAACTCTCATTAATTGCTGATAAAAGTCCAAGCTGGTACGATCTAAATGGAGGATAATTTTGAAGCATCTGTCCAAGATTATAAGGTTTCTAGCCAAGATTATATACACTTTTAGCAACCAATTCCACTTCCAGGAAATTATCAAACACAGAAGTTCATATACAAAGAAAATAATGTATGTACAAGGTTATTCATTGTGGCATAGGCTGTAATAGTAATGTTTAGAAACAAACTTCATTATCTGTCAACTAGTAACTCTTTAAATATGCTACGTCCCCAGAACTGAATATGATACACTGTGATACAATTGAATATCTCATAATATGATTTAGGAAGATCTTGAAGCAACATTCTAAAGTAAAAAACACAAATACATAAAATGTGCATAGTATGATAAAATTGGTATAAAACGAGAGAAACGTTCATTTATATTTGCTTTAATATACATAAAAATCTCTTTAAAAGTAGAGAATAAAACAGTGGTTATCAGGAGGTGGTTGTGGGGAGAAAATGGGAGAGATGTAGCTCAAATAATACAAGGTATCTAAATAGCAATGTACAACATGAGGACCATAGTTAATAATATTGCCTTGTATTTCGGACTTTTGCTGAGAGTCGATAATTAGCTACCCTTGCCACATGCATATACAATCAAGCAGTTATATAAAATGATAGATATTTTAATTTTTTTCCTTAATCATTTTACTATCTATATATATATCCCTTAACATCATGCTATATACTTCAAATATACATAATAACATTTATATTTAAAAAGCCTATAGGAAGATCCCCAAGAACCTAACACAGTAATATCTATTTAGGAGTGTACTGGGAACTGGACACACAACAAATAGGGTGGGAAGGAGACTTTGGATTGTATAATTTTTTATACACTTTGATATTGGAAACTTGTGAATTTTTTAAAACACATTTAAAGAAGATGGTTAGGAATAAGGAGTAAAACGTAGCTTTGTCTTGGGTTAGAATTACATTTCTTAATCTGATTGGTAAGCATCAATACAGTCAGTAAGATGCTAACGGACAATAGTTTGTGTACCAAAAGAAGGTTTGATTCTCCAAAGGTTCTGATCTTGCTGAGACTGGTGGATCTGCCACTGTCTACATAACAAGAAAAGTTTTTAAAGTCTTGATAATATCACCCATTATAGCTGAAATTAGCAATAGGTTATTATTAAACATGTCTTTTTAAAACTGAGTGACACTGCAGCACCTACATCAATATCCTCAACTGAAGACTATGAAGCATGCTGTTGAGCTATAAAGCGTATTCAATGGTGTGCTCTGCTATCAAGGAGCATACATTCTACAATGATAAATAAGCCATGTATGCAAATACTTATAAACTTAAAAATGCAAAAGGTTAGAGGAGAGAGAAAATTCCATGGGTTTTAGAAGAGCCAGGAGTGAATTCCAGCTGGAGAGCAGAAAAGGGAAGATGAAGGGAGGCTTGACAGTTGAGTAAATGAAGAAGGCCAAGAGAATTAGTGAGTCAATCAGCACTTAAGGGAGGGAGCATAGCCTGAGGACAGGAAGAGAAGAGGAGGACAAGGAGCGGGACAAACATAGTTCGGTCTTGCTTCTGTGTAAGGTATTGCAAAAGTGGAATTGTTGGACTCAGATTTTAAGACCCTGAACTGAAGGCTAAAAGGTTTCAATTTTATTCTATAAAACTGGGAAGATGCTGGAAGTTCATGAGAATGAAAATAATAGCATCCAAACAGCCCCTTAGCAAGCTTGACCAGGCTACAGATTTGCAGGGTGGGTTGAAGAAAATGGTTGATCAAGAGAAAAAGACAGCAAGTAAGAGCTGTCAGAAAAATCCAAGTGACACATGATAAGAATCAAAAATGCAAAGGTACTGATTAGAGGAAATAGTGGGGACTCAGTTAATACCTGTTCTATGAATGGATAATAAATAAATGAAGCTGGACAGATGGAAAGAAATTAAGGAACTGTATTTTTTCCTATTTCTGACTCAAGTTATTAGTCAGAGGTCTGTATCCAGTCTTTCCTCCAGAGTTTTATTTCCCTGCCTAAAACCCTTAAAGGAAAGGCTAGGCAGAAACAATAGTCTGTTCTGAGAAGAGGAAAAGGAAATCTTGGCTTTCCTATTGAAGAGCCTACCAGAAAGATTCTGAGCTTCTGCTCTTCCTGGGAGTTTTTCTGTTCAACGGAACAAAGTTGGGGAACATGGCAGAGGGCTGTGTCTTCACAGGTGTGCACAGAGGGGGTTCTCAGTTGCCTTAGAAGAGATTTGGACTGGTTACTTTTCTTGTAGCCACAGATTACTCATTACTACATAGGTATAAATTAGACCAATTTAAGAAATGAGAGAGAAGATAAAGGAGTTCTTGTTTCCTTAGTTAGTGCAGGACTTAATCCTGGTTGCTTTTAAAATATGGATGGGAGAGAATATATCTAAGGAAGAGAGGAAAGATGGATATAAAGAAAGAAAAAAAGCTAGAAAGGGGAGGAGAGAGACAAAGAGAAAGGAAGGAAAAAAGGAAGAAAGGAAAAAAAAGGATAGAAGGAATGAATAAAGAAGAAAAGAAGGAAGGAAAAATAAGTATTTTTGAAATTTCTGTGCTGGAAGATTTACATACATTTACCTCTAATAAAGGAAATGAGCACTATAATTTTTTAATTTTATACCTATTGGTGTAATTATTATATCTCTCAAGCCATCTTACAAAGCCACTCCTTTGGGCAACAAGTCAATAAAATACCATAGGACAATGTGAGAACATGGACTGTGTGGGAAAAGATTTTGGTAAGACAATTTACACTTCCTTTGTAGTTCAACTGATACTGTGATGGGGGGGCTGCACTTTTAGCAGTCATTGTCAGATCCAGTTTCTATGGAAATTTTAAGCTGCTGCCATTGGATAAAGTCAATGATGCCATGGGAACAACATCCTTGATAATGTCAAGTTTCTTCTTGGAAGGAGCGATTCGCTCCTTTTTTTCTGAAATATGACAAAACCCACTGACAATTTAAAAATTCCTTCATATATGCATACCACATGAACGATTCATGCTTGAGTTTTTCTCAAAGCTGCTGTTAATATGATAATTATATATCCAAATAATATCCTTTCCATTAACAGGATAAATAGAAAGAGTAACATAAAAATGAGTATGAGGCACAGACTGTCTTCATTTAAACATAGCCATTTAAATCACACCTTATGTGTAGACATGTTTTTTCTGTGGACTGCTTTCTCCATTAAGTATATGACATGTCTTAGCAGGGCAGAGAAACTCTCTCTTCTGCTCTGTTCTTTGTTACATCTCTCTTGCCATTCACTCCACAGCCTATGCTTCATGGTGTTAAGAATCTTAGCTTCTTGCAGACACTGTAGCCTTAAGTTTGCAACTAGCCACTGCTGAGAGGGGTTAGCAGCAGAAAGAAACTATGTACAATGACGGGTGGGGTGGGAAAAAGTATTCTTTTAATAAAATATTTGTTGTGTAACTTTGACCAATACAGGTCACCTACTGAGTAAAGGATACTATTCATTCTGAGAAATATTTTAAATTGTTTCACAATGTATTCTATTTATTTGTAAAAGCATGGTTAACATGCAAACTGGATCAGCCCTTGGAAACCTAAAAGTGAGTTTTGTGATCCTACAAGGAATCCTAGGTTAATCAGCAGATGTCTTTCACATGCTTTAATTTACAAATGCCCACAATAAAAAGGAGGAAGAAGGAGCCAGGGAGATTGGATGAAGTGGCCACCTGTTGATATTCACTCACGGTGGCTGGCAAGATATTAACCCTTAGGAAAAGTTATAGATTGTAATCTCAAACTTTTTGGAAGGTCAAAAGGTTTTATTGAGGCACACTGAAGGCAGACGCCTCATTAACATTAGCATAGGACCTTCCAAATTTAAGTCTGTTTACCCCACATCCCTTTGTCTCCACTCTGTTTACTCACCTAAGTTTTGTGCTGGGTGGTCATCTCCTGGGGAAGATCAAAAGGGAATCACCTGTTAATAGTATTTACTTTGGGCCGGGGAACCTAAAGCTTTTATCAGTCGTAAAACCACTCTCTTAACCATGTTAATTATCCACAAGTGTGTTAACTTAGACCCTCTACTGTAACGTCTAGGGAATAAAAGTGAGGACTAACGGGGAGTCTTGGTTGATGGGTTGATGTTCGCCCTCTGAAAGCAGCCAATGGCCATTCCTAGCCCGCTTTTATCACTGTAATGGTGTGACAGTGCATTCCTTCGAGCCGGGGTCTGCAGGTCCGATTTCCACCAGTGGCGGTCAACGTCTCAGCCACCAAAGTAAGTGAAGTCCCATTTCTTCTTCCAGTTCTCCTGCTGCCTCCATTCTTCCTGGTAGGAGAGGCCCGTGTGTGTGTGTGTGAATATGGGAGTAATATGAGAGACTAAAACATGTGTTTTAGAATACCGCATGGCAAAATTTAACCTAAATGGAGAATTTGCCAAGGCTTGATTTTAGTTGGTTTGCTTTTGTTCTTGATTTGTTTTGTTTAATGGTGGGTGGGAGGTGGTTAATGGAGATGACAGAAAAGCAAAATCCTGTCAAGCCATTTCTTAGTACAATGACTGCTTCTTTAACCATCACTCTTCCATTTCAGACCTCGGCTCCCATTTGATCAGATTTTTAAAATTAAAAATAAGAGGCTGGGCATGTCTTGTGCATGTGTTTCATCTCTCCCAGCTCCCTTCATTCCCCTTGCCCTGCATGTATCCTCTTTGGATTTCTTCTGTCTCCAAAGACCATAAACAGTATGCAGAACTCAGTTAAAAGATCCTTCTCAATCCTGTTGAAAAACTCATGCTTTGAATGAAGAGACCTTCCAAACAGGCTTTGTGTGAGCAAAATGGCTGTTTATTCACCTGGGTGCAGGTGGGATAAGGCTGAAAAGGGCATTAGCAAAGAGCAGTGGGATAGGGGTTGGTTATATAGATTTGGGTAGTTCAGTTATAATGGCAGGGTTGGGTGATAGGTATTTACATTATCATAAGAACAGTTAAGATGGCAGGGTTGGGTGAGAGGTTTTTACGTAATTATAAGAACAGTTAAGATGGCAGGGTTGGGTGAGGGGCTTGTCCAGGGAAGCTCCGCTGGGCGATCAGGGACAATGGCAAATGCAGGCAGCAGGTGGGAAACATCAGCCGAGGCAAGCAGGACTTCAGACTTGCAGGCTCCAGGCTTGCATAAGGAGCAAGACATACCTATCTTTTTATATACAGAGAGAAAGAATTAGAGAAGAGGCAGTGATAACATGTTTTAGGAGGTGGGGGCAAAGTTTCTCAAGGCTTCTTCCAGCGGGATTGGGGGTGGAGTGGAAACCTAAAAATGGAAAAGAATTTAGACTGGGAGATTTTGGGGAAAGGGGTAATATTGTGGGGTTGTTAGAAGGAGCATTTGTTGTATTGACTGATTGGTTATTGCTTATGTACAATTTTGTAGGAATTGAGAGATTAATTGGAAAAACACGGGGTTTAAATAAGAGAAGGAGAAAGATAGTATTAGAGGAGGTTAACTGTGTGGAGGGAGAGCTTTCATTTTTATAGTGTATGGGGAAGCTCGTGGTATATATAAGCAACCACTCACTTCTATTAACAAGATTGGGTTTGAGCAGAGAAGGGGAGCCAGATTAAGAGGGAAATATTAGCTGTAATTGCCTGGAGGAAACGTGTAAACCAGCAACTTAAACAAAAGCAGGGCATGTAAAAGTAAATGAGTACAGTGAATTTGAGCACAGTTAGACAGAAAATAATAAAAACAGACTTTTTGAGGTGTGGTTTAAGTAGTAGGGCCCACTGCATAAAGGTGGAGAAGGCGATGGGCTGAAAGTAAGTGTGTGAGGTGTAAAGAGAAAATGTTGGAGATTGTGAGAGCTATAGAGGGTGAATGGGGCATAGCCTGTGATTTTGAGGGATTTTAAGAGTATCAGGGTGGCAGCTGCTGCTGTGCATTGTCATGAGGGCCAGCCCAAGACTATTAGGTTAAGTTGTTTGGGTAAAAAGTCTACAGGCCATGGGCCTGGCCTATGTGAGAATCCTGACCACACAGCCCTGGATTTTAGCAGTCTATAATTAAAAATTGTTGAGACAGGTTGGGGAGAACTAGGGAGGGAGCAGTTTTTTTTTTTGTTTTTGTTTTTTGTTTTTAATACATATATTTTTTATTGCATTTTAGGTTTGGGGGTACATGTGAAGAACATAAAAGATTGTGGCATAGGTACACACATGGCAGTGTGATTTGCTGCCTTCTTCCCCATCACCTGTATCTGGCATTTCTCCCCATGCTATCCCTCCCCAACTCCCCCCCCCCCACTGTCCCTCCCCTTTTCCCCCCGACAGACCCCAGTGTGTGATGCTCCCCTCCCTGTGTCCATGTGTTCGCATTGTTCAACACCCGCCTATGAGTGAGAATATGTGGTGTTTGATTTTCTGTTCTTGTGTCAGTTTGCTGAGAATGATGGTTTCCAGGTTCATCCATGTTCCTACAAAGGACATGAACTCATTGTTTTTGATGGCTGCAGTTTTTAGAGCTGTTTTTTAAGGAGCGAAAGGAGGAGTGAGGAAAGGATTTAGGATTAATGGAGTTGGATAAGTTTTCTTTAGTGAGTTTATACAATGGCTTAGTTAAAATAGGACAACCTGGTATCCACAGGTGAAGGTAGCAACCACACCCAGGAAGGAGAGAAGCTGCTGTTTGGTGGATGAGGTTGCGGTTTGGGAAATTAACTGAATACGGTTGGCAGGAAGGGCGTGTGTATGCTGGCGAAAGATTATAACAGATGGGGAAGAAATCTGGGCTTTCGAAGGGGATACACGATACCCCTTCGAGTATAGATGCTGAAGAAGTAGGAGGGTGAATTAAAAGGCCATGTTGCAATAGATGGGTGATAACAGGATTTACCTTTAAAGCCTGTGTGGGATGGAGTACTGAGGCTGGGCAGGGTAAGGGTGGTTAGGGTTTAAGGGGATGATGAGGGGTGAATGACTTATAGCAACGGATGGGGAGGTGGTGTCCCACATCCTAGGGTTAAGGTAGGGGGACATAAGGGGAGCTACTGAGGGAGGTACGGATTTGGGGAGGAAGGCAGCAATGAGGTGTGGCTGTAGCCCAGGAATAGTTAAGGAGGCAGACAATTTTGCTAGGATATCTCGGCCTAACAGGGGAACTGGACACGTGGGGATGATTAGGAAAGTATGTGGAGAGGAGTGCTGGCCTAATTGACACCAGACCTGGGGAGTTTTGAGAGGCGTGGAGGCCTTGCAGTCAATTCCCACAACAGTTATGGAGGCCAAGGAGACAGTCCTTGAAAAGAAGGCAGCGTGGAGTGGGTGGCCTCCGTGTGGATTAAGAAGGGGATGGATTTACCCTTCACCGTAAGAGTTACCCAAAGTTTGGCATTCGTGATGGTCCATGGGGTTCCGAGATGCTAAGGCAGTGTTAGCCTTTAGCTGCCGAGCTGAGGATTGGCGCTTCAGGAGCTCTGGGAGCAGCAACGTGAGTCGGACAGTTGACTTTCTGTGGGGGCCCCGGTGCACAGACGGGGCAGGGCTTAAGAGAAATCCCGGGCTGTGGGCATTTCTTGACACAGAAGCCAGGTTTCTGACACTTGAAGCAAGGTCTGGGAGGGGCGGCTGGACGCGCTGCCGTCTGGGCCCTTTGAAGTCTTTGTGAACCGGTGGTATGTTTGGGGTTTGTTTTACTGAAGAGGCAAGCATCTGTAGTTCTGAGACACGCCGCCACTGGGCCGATTTTCCCTATTATCGAACACCTTGAAGGGGAGGTTGCTTAATTCCTGTTGTGGGGTTTGAGGGCCAGATTTTAATTTTTGTAACTTTTTGTAATGTTGGGGTTGATTGGGTGATAAAATGCATATTAAGTGTTTTTTAGAGGTGAGAGTAGAAGGATGACATTTAAGTCACTCCAGGTGAGATTATAGGCCTGGGTTGAGTAGTGGAGGATTTGATGAAAAGGAGCCTAACCGGTGGCCAGTTTGGAAAGGTTGGATAAAGGAAAAGGAATGTGCACCCTAACTATGCCTTTGGCCCCAGCCACCTCTGGAAGGGGGGATTGTTGGGGAGGGGTAGAGGAGGTAGCTGCAGGGCTAAACTATAAGTGGGGTCACATATGAGGTGGGCAGGTGACAGGAGGGGCATAAGGAGGTGGGTTGTGGGCAGAGGAAGAGGAGGAAGGCTCTGGGGGGTGGGGTTAGGTTCCGGATTATAGCCTGGTTCAGACAGGTGGAGAGGAGACTGGTTGGAAGGGCTGATGGACAAGGAAGATTCTGGCTTACTGGCAGAGGAAGGAGGGGCAGACGGAAGGGAAGAGGAGTAGAGATTATGGACGGATTGGTGTGTAAAAACATGCCTGGATGTAGGGAATTTCAGACCATTTGCTCATGTTGCAACAAAAATTGTCTAAATTTTGTAAAATAGAGAGGTTGAAAGTGTCATTTTTTGGCCAATTGGAGCCATTGTTTAACTTATATTGTGGCCCTGCAATGTTACAGAAGATGAGACATTTGGGTTTTAGGTCAGGAGGCAGTTGAAAAGGCTTGAAGTTCTTTAGAACACACGCCAGCAGAGAGGAGGGAGGGGTAGAGGATGGATGATTGCCCATGGTTCTGGAAAGACAGCGGAGACAAGAATAGGCACGAAACCCAGCCACTCAACAGGTGTCCCTAGTTGAGCCTGGGTTGAACCTTGTCGTTGGTGAGCAGTCAAAGACAGTGTCCTCTATATTGACCTGCCACCAATATCGGCCATAAGCCTGGTGGGCAACTGACTAGGGTGAACATCTCCATGACAGTCAAACCCCTGGGGAAACTGGGTCCCCAGATCCATGACCTACGTAGGATTTTCCCATCATGAACCTCACGGAAGAACTTGGTCTACCTGATTTTCCTTGTCTTTATGGTAGAAAAAGGATGAAACTGAAAGGGGGAGGAAGTGGAAAGGAAAAGACAAAAGGATGGGAAAGCAAAAAAGACAGACTGCTTACCAAAATAGCCAGTGGTGTGAATCTGGGCTGGTCTGATGACCCCAGGTCCGTAGGTAGATCTCTTCACAGAGGGTGCACAAGAACAGGGACAGGGGTTTGATCCCCCATGGGAGTTCCCCCATCCTGGTTTCCAGCACCAAATGTTGAAAAACCCACCCTTTGAATGAAGAGACCTTCCAAACAAGCTTTGTGTGAGCAACATGGATGTTTATTCACCTGGGTGCAGGTGGGCTAAGGCCGAAAGGGCATTAGCAAAGGGCAGTGGGACAGGAGTTGGTTTTATAGGTTTGGGTAGTTTTTGGGGGTTTGGGGTGTTGAAGATTAAGTTTAGTTACAGTGGTGGGGGTAGGGGCAAGGAGTATACATGATCACAGTTCAGTTACAATGGCAAGGCTGAGTGATAGGTTTTTACATTATTGTAAGAACAGTTACAATGGCAGGGTTGGGTGATAGGTATTTACATTGTTATAAGAACAGTTAAAATGGCAGGGTTGGGTGAGAGGTATTTACATTATCATAAGAACAGTTAAGATGGCAGGGTTGGGTGAGGGGCTTGTCCAGCGAAGCTCCACTGGGCGATCAGGGACAATGGCAAATGCAGGAAGGGGGTGGGAGACATCAGCCGAGGCAAGCAGGACTTCAGACTTTCAGGCTCCAGGCTTGCATATGGAGACCTGACAAATCCCTATATGAGACAGGGACAAATCTGAGTCAACAATGAGACCAGTAAACAATATCATGCCTACAATATCAGTACTTTGGGAGGGAGAAGCAGGAGCATTGCTTGAGTCCAGGAGTTCGAGACCAACTTGGGAAATATAGTGAGACTATCTCTACAATAAAAATTAAAAGAAAGAAGAAATTAGATGGGTGTGGTGGCATGTGTGCCTGTGGTCTCATCTACTTGGGAGGCTGAGGCAGGAGGATTGCTTGAGACCAGGAAGTTGAGGCTGCAGTGAGGCATGATATGTGTCTACGCTCCAGCATGGGTGACAGACCACAGCTTTGTCTCAAAAAAATTAAAATTAATGTGTTAATTACTTATCTTTCACCAGATATGATGCAAATGAAATAACAGATACAAATTAATGTTTCATAAACATAGTGAGACTTTTTGTCTTTTACCTATTGCGTCCAATGTGATTCCCAGCTTCCTTCTCATTGATTTTTGTGGTTGTTTTGGTGCCTGCAGGTCCTAAGAACTGTATTACTGTTAGATGAATTGCCATTATCCCATTTTTCAATGCGAAGAAGCTCAAGGGGATAAAATCACTTTGAGTAATGTTTTAAGTGTGGTGGCATCCCTTCTCTTATCTTAAGAGCAGGTGGGCCTCAAAGGTGAATGTGCCATGCTGCCGTGGACCAGAGTCAGCTGTGCCACTTTAGGCAGGGATTACTAACGTAGGCAGGTTGTAGGACTCAGATAGACCAGGGAAAGTTTTAAATCAGTAATGATATTTGGATACAAATGTTGAGAGTCAGTTACACCTGAACTTCTCCACCAAGTACTCTCACCATTATTCAGAGGGTAATGGTCTTAACTGACATTGATTCTGCTTATTCTCAGACCTATTTGGTTGACTCTGTTCTGTTAGAGATTTGCATAACTGAGAGTTTTATTCGGAAATCTCCCTCAATGTTTGCAGGAAGATAAAAACTATACTTTCAGCTTGACAGAGTGGCATATGTGCCCAGGGGCTTCCATGATGCCAGGGTAGAAATGAAGTGTTGCGTCTCTCCCAGCTCCCTTCATTCCCCTTGCCCTGTGTTTATCCTCTTTGGATTCCTTCTGTCTCCAAAGACCATAAACAGTATGCAGAGCTCAGTTAAAAGATCCTTCTCAACCCCTATATGAGACAGGGACAAATTGGAGTGAACAGTAAGACCAGTAAACAATCCATTCCCAACTGCTGCCCTGAATTTAAACCATAGTATCTTGAGATGTTGCTTCATCAAAGCTGCATTGGCTTTGACATGAGAGCCTCCCTAGGTAGCAGTTTTGGGAGGATAAAAAGGCTAATTACACTGCACTTTTGGAAAGAAAAATGGGATCTCTACGTAGTGCTGGTTCATGTATCATCACTATTTTCAGGACAAGTGAAATGTCAAGTCTAAAATACCCTCCAGCTATCTATAAAATAATATAAGCCAGGTACACAGTCATGGCACAGTTTTGAAATATTATTCAATTCGCTTTCTCCATCAGAAAAAAACCCAAAATATGTATTTTCTGCCTCACATTTATCAAAAAGGGTACTGAGTTAAAAGTAAAAATATGGCAACAGCCTGGTGTCCTGCCAAATTTAATCTATGTGAAACAGTCCAATCTATTCCACAAAAAAATGCATTGTAGTAAAATTGGAAGACTATATCAGTACAATTCTTGATTTTTCATTCTTTAAGACTACTTTGCATTATATACTTGTGTGTATAAAAGACAGAGTGTAATGTGTTTGGCTATTGCTAATCCTATAAATTCACAAAATGGAGAACTACTGGAGATTAAATATATTTCTTTTTTTTTTCCTATTTTAGTAAAATTTTAAAAGATTTACGTTCATATGTAGTATATAAAATTATGGAAACACAAATGCATGTATATATAAGGGGTGACCCACTTTTAACAAATTAATTGAAGCATAAATGTTAATGGTTAAGGCTGAAATAGGTGGTAGAATCATGAATAATAGTTCCTTTTATTACATAAAAGCCATGGTTAATCTTATCACATTTATTTTTTTTTGTATTATTTTAATCATAGAGGAAAACAGGCTTATTGCTGTCGATATACATTTTGAACAGTGATAATGCTCTGTAAATTTGAAATTATTTATTTTTTCAATCTACAGTTAATTCATGTGACTACTTGGTATTAATCATATGACTACTTGATACTCTTGTGTGGGTTTTAAGAACGAACATACTGTTTCTCTCCATTGAACTCCTAATCTATTAGGATTAGCATAATATTTTTTAATGAAGACTTTTAAAAATAAAAAAGTCTATCTTATAGTTTTCAAGCTGTTTAAAATGATTACAAATTGGCACCACACAAAGGTGAAATTTTGGTCCATCTCTGAAGAATTTTTCTCTATATATTTTCATATGTAAGTAGAAAATGCAAGCAAAGAGACTATCTTTGTACTGACTGTGGAAAAATAGTACTGAAAAGATGTTCACATGCCAGTGATAGTCATATCAATTCTATATTTACTGATCTTGTATTAAAAAACCAAAACTCTCCTTACCCACATAATTATCATTTGTTTTCTTTTTTACTTAACTTTTATTTTAGGCTTGGGAGTACATGTGAAGGTTTATTACATAGGTAGACATGTGTCATGGGGGGTGTTGTACATATTATTTCATCACCCAGGTATTAAGCCCAGTATCAGATAGTTATTTTTTCTGCTCCTCTCCTTCCTCTTCAAGTTGACCCTAGTGTCTGTGTTGTGGAAAGCAGTATAGTGGTTTCTCAAAGAGCTAAAAGCAGAACTACCATCTGACCCAGCAATCTCATTACTGGGTATACACTCAGAGGAATATACATCATTCTACATCAAGGAACTTGCACACGAATGTTCATTGCACCACTAATCACAATAACAAAGACATAGTATCCACCTAAATACCCATCAGTGACAGATTGGGTAAAGAAACTGTGGTACATATACACCTTGGAATATAATGTAGCCATAAAAAAGAACAAGATCATGTCTTTTGCAGGAATATGGATGGAGCTAAATGCTATTATTCTTAGCAAATGAATGCAGGAACAGAAAACCAAATACCGCATATTCTTACTTACAAGTGGAAGCTAAATGATAATTTATGATTTCAACTTTCAGAGGCATATTAATGTCTCAGTTAGTAGGTGGAAACCTTAATTTTATGCAATGCACACTTGTCTATGTTGTAATGAAATCTAAATCCAGAACAATTAATCTCAGAAATGGTAAAGCTCTCTTGTCCTCGATAATGATGCCTTACTAGCAGATACTCTCGATATCTGAGTAATATAGAAAGGCATATTTATCTTAAACCTCTTGAAAATTAAGCTGCAACACCTTTCACTGGAACAGGCAAGTACTAAGAAATGTCTAGCAATTTTGAACTTGTATTTGTAAGATTTTATTAAAAATTACTCCTCTAAATTGTATAATCTTCTGATTCCACAAAACCTCAATCCTCCTGTGATGGTGTGGATATTGTATAAAGTTTCATATTGTTGTAACTTGTCAACTCTTTATTGGGATTGACTACAGTGACAAAGGTCTAGCCAATTAAAATAATCTAGACTGGATCATTCGATGCTTTCCTGTTCCAATTTGCAGGCATTCTTTTATTACATATGAATCAAAGCTTCTTCCACTTTAATAAGAACTTATTTCTTACCACCACTCATTAAATAAAGCTGACTAATATCAAGGTAACTTCAGAATTTGTACTTACTTAAATAAAAACAGTTTTAATATGTTAGGTAAAAAATGTAGAAGATAAGATGAAGCTATATTCCAGTGAAAGGTGTTGCAGCTTAAGTTTCAAAAGTAAGTAGGTTTTCTATAAATATTTATTTCATGAATAAGTCAAAGCCAGATATGATGTTATAAATGAACATTGTGGGACTCAATTTCATTTATATACTGTTTTTCTTTATTTAGCTGATGTCTTTGTCTTGTCTGTTTTGTGCTGATATAACAAAATACCTGATGATGAGTAATTTGTGAAGAAAGGTTATTTATTCAGCTTTTGATTCTGGTGTCTGGAAAGTTGAAAACCATGGCCCCTGCATCTGCTTGGCTCCTGGTGAGGGTCTTTGTGCTGCCATGGAACTAGGTCCAACGAGAAGCAGACAAGTGCAAAGGGACAAAACACTGGGAGTGTCCTTGCTTTGTTACAACATAGGAACTAATAGATTCCCATGAAAACTAATCCAATCTTACGAGAGGATTAGTTTTCTCACTACTATGAGAATGATACCAAGCAGCCCCGGAAGGCAGACCCCCTAATCCAAACACCTCCCACTAGACATCACTTTGTAAGGGTTCTACTTCCCAACATTGCCACACTGGGAATTAAGTTTCCAACATGAGTTTTGGAGGGGACCCTCAAACAATAGCTGGCAAAGTGTGATGACTTGGATAAATTACATTTTTGTATTATTTGACTATGGAGTGACGTTGAACTCTTATCCCATTTGTAATAAATATGTACACTCAATGCTAATTATGTATTCTGCAGGTAATATTAGCTAAGACAATACTAAATCTTTCTAAAACTATGAATATTTTTAGCTAAAATGCGAAGACTTACGCCAGTTCTAAAATGATGGATTGTCTAATCCTAGTCTCAAATAAAATCTCTCCAGGAAATTAATGAGTAATTCTAGCAGGGATATATTTTTGTTTTTGAAGCAAATTCAAAGTTAATATAAATTTTTATCTCTGGCTCTAGAGCTTTCATTTCAAATTTTCTTAAATATATTTTTCTAAGAACAAATTCTAGTTGTATCGGACTCTATTAAATACAAACAACACATTTTCCCAAACCCTTGCTCATGATTTTGATCTACTTAAAAAGAGCAAGAGAGTGAGATAAATTTAAGTTCTGCTTTTGACATTAAATAAATGCTCTAAAATTCTGTGTAATTGAGTTTTGTAGTCAAAATGTGATAATGATAATGTAGTGTTATAACATTTATTTGTAAGCAGCTTAAATCTCAGGCTTTTTTATTTTAAAATTATTTTTATTTATAACTGATTTAATACATATTTATGAGGTACGCTGTGATGTTTTGATACACATATATGTTGTGTAATGATCAAATCAGGGCAATGAGTATATCCATCACCACAAATATTTATTACTTCTTTGTGGTGGGAACTTTCAAAATTGTCTCTTCCAGCTATTTTCAAATACACAAGACCTTATTGTTAACTATAGTCACCCTGCTATACAACAAAACACTAGAATTTATTCTTCCTTTCCAATTGTAACCTTGTATTACATGTTAACCAACTTCTCCCCTTTACTCCTCTTTCCCTCCCAGTCTCTAGTAACCATTGCTTTATTCACTACTTTTATGAGATCAGTTTTTTTATATTATACACATGAATGAGATCATATGGTGTTTGTTTTTCTGTGTCTGGTTCATCTCACTTAACATAATATCCTACTGGCTCATCCATGTTGCTATAAATTACAGAATTTTATTTTTTTATGGCTGAAGGTTTCATTTCTTTTGTCCATTCATGCATTGTATTTTTATTTTTAAATGGATTATCTTAACATTCCATAAATCAGAGATAATTTTTTTTTATTATGCATTAAATTCAGGGGTACATGTGCAAACATGCAGGTTTGTTATATAGGTATATGCGTGCCATGGTGGTTGGTTGCATCTGTCACCCCATCATCTACATTAGGTATTTCTCCTAATGCTATCCCTTCCCTAGACACACACCTCTGACAGTCCGATGTTCCCCTTCTTGTGTCTATGTGTTCTCATTGTAGAATTTTTTAATCGATAAGAGAATGAGGCTTAGGAAGTTTATATTAGATCAATACTGGGTAAATAAAGCAACCACCTTTGTAATAAATCAAAAGGCAACAATAAAAATATGAACTTTATGACTTAAAATAGAGGCTTTAGAATGGTTCATTTAACTTACACTATGATATATATGTTACGGTTGTTTAATACATAAGCTTTGAAATATAAAATTTGGAATAAGTAGCCCTCCTAATTACAAATGATCTAAATTCTTCCTATATGAAACATTATGTTTTCCTAAAGTCCAGTTAGGCATAAATTTACTGCTCTCATGTACTTCCCTAAGCACAATATGATATGGCTTACACATGGATATATTTGCTAAGTAATAGGCATATATCCCATGAGCTTTTAGACATATGCCTATAAAATCCCTTTGAGCTTTAGAGAAATAACTGAAGCATGTACTGTATTCAATAAATGAGAATAGCTACCACTTAATGAGAGCTAACGATACACTAGGTACTAAGATAAAAACTCTTTAAATAGGTACTGTTTTTTTTATCATCTCTGTTGTATAACTGAGGAAAGAGATATTTAGTAAGATTAAATAATCTCCAATTTTAGTAGCCAGTGAATGCCAGAGAACCACTTCTTCCTCCCTCCCTCCCTCCCTTCCTTCCTTCCTTCCTTCCTTCCTTCCTTCCTTCCTTCCTTCCTTCCTTCCTTCCTTCCTTCCTCTCTTTCTCTCTTTCGAGAGTCTTACCATTGCCCAGACTGGAGTACAGTGGCATGATCTTGGCTCTCTGCAACCTCTGCTTCCCGGGTTCCAGCCGATTCTCCCACCTCAGCCTCCAGAGTAGCTGAGATTATAGGTGCACACCACCATGTCCAGCTAATTTTTTTTGTATTTTCAGTAAAGACGAGGTTTCACCATGTTGTGCAGGCTGGTCTCAAACTCCTAACCACAAGTGATCCATCAGTCTTGACCTCCTAGTGCTGGGATTACAGGCATGAACCACCATGCCCGGCCCCACATTTTCTGATTTCAAAGTTCAGATCACTTGAACTACCTCAGCCTAGAGCTCATTGTGCAAAGGTCCAGAGGTACAGAAAAGGGAGACTGGGCTACCATGACTATTAGGTTGATGATCTGTCATCCATGGGTGGAATTTTGTAAGTATGTGATGCTGATGATATGTGATAGATCAAGGGGCTACTGTCACCCAGGCCACTCAGGGCTAGGGCTGGGGCTAGGTGAGGAAAGTTTTCCGTTTAATTTCTGAAGCTCACCTGTGGTTAATACTTGGTGTAGATGTGGACAAAGAAAATACCTTTTCTACTCTTTGGGTGGTAAAATGCAGGACATAGCTATCCCCCAATCCCATCTCTAGTTCAGCTGAACCAAAGACAACTCTCAAATGGAAGATCAGTATTTTCAATAGGTCGAACAACTTGGATAGTGGGACAAATAAAATCCATGTTTAGATTAACATCTAACCACCCTAGACACTTCAGATGCACTGAGTGCCCAGACACATCATTTGCCTGGGCTAGGTTGTCTGAAGTAAATACTATTTTTAAAAATTGTTTAAAAGGCAACACGATAGAGTTCCAAGCATTTCTACAAATATGAACACATTAAATTTAATCTTCATAATCATGCTATCAATTAGACTCTATTATTATCCCCAGTGATTAAGTAACATGCCTAAAGTCTCCCATCTAGTAGATGGCAGAGCTAGAATTTGAAACCCTGGATTTTGTCCCAATCTGTGTCTTCTTCCACTATGCAACCTATGTTTTTTTCCATCTCCCACTGCCTGAGCAGTTTCAACTTGTTGATGGCCCTGGTGGCTGACTGTTCCTGACATATTGGACTGGATAACTTACTATCTGGTCTGTACAACACAGGACAGACGAATTACACTAATGACTGAAGCAGATCAATTATTCTAGACCTTGACTACTTCACACTAATTAAGATGTTATTTTAAGCATGAATTTTGAACAAGTGCATTAGCAGAGGCCAAAAATAAAATCCCTGATATAAGCAAGCTATATTCTAATCTACAAGAGAGTAAAAATGAGACCCCAAATTAATCAAATAGGCAGTAACCATGGTGGTTAAGAGCATGGACTTGGGGCCAGGTTGTCTGGATTTGGATTCCAGCTCAGCCATTTACCAGCTATGTGGCTTAGCATGTAACTTAGACTGTTTAACTCTTTGATTCCTTATCTTTTAAAAGAGAATAATATAACAATTTATTTGTGTTATCCTAAGGATAAAGTATAAATCTTATAATGGAAAATGGCACACTTTATAAGGACATAAGAGAATGAACAGAACTTGGACAATGCAAAGAGAGAAATACAAACTCCATTATTACAAAGATATTTTCTTCTTTTTTTTTTTTTTTAAAGTTAGGTAGTGTACATCCTACTTTGTTCTTCTTCTTTATGATTGCTTTGGCTATTTTTTTATGGTTCCATATGAATATTAGGATTTTTTCCCTATTTTCATGAAAAATGACATTGAAATCTTGATAGGGATTATATTGACTTTAGATTGCTTTGTGTAGCATGGACAATTTAACAATATTAATTCTTCCTATCCATGAACATGGTATATCTTTTAATTTGTTTGCATCTTTTTCCATTTCTTTCTTTCTTTCTTTTTTTTATCAGAGCTAAACTAAGTGGACAATATAGGAGATCTCAGTATCATGCTTAAAAATCTCCTTCTGACTTCTTAGATAAAATATTTTTGGCCACCATGACACATATGAGAACTAAGAAAGATATTCTAGCAGGAGCTGGACAAATTCAACCTACAAGTATAACTCATTGGTTATCATGGGGGTTTTTAAGGTAAGCAGTAACAGGGATGCTAGAACTTAAGTAGAATTGAATAGCACAGCACAGTTCTTTATTTTCCAAGCAAGTGCTAGATTTGTTAAATCCAGATGTAGATGTTCCAAGATTTTGTTGTTGTTGGAAGAAAGCTCCCAGGTTTGTCTTATAACACTGACTGCTGAAGAGGGTACTAGCTTTGCCCACTTGGGTCATTCCCCTATGGTGTCCCCAGTGCACTCCTAGGGGTCTCCGTCTACTGACTGACTGATTCTTTGGGCTTTTGTGATGCCAAATTAGAATAGTGAGAATGAGATAGAAGTGGAATTACAGGTAGAATAGTAGAGGGTAAGATGAGGAGAATACTGTCCTTTTGTAGAAGACAGAAAAGCTCCAGTAGGGACAGAGGAGTTTGTGAAAGGGTTTTAAGTAAGAGGACCCAGATAAAGTGAGGTTATAGAGACCATGGATAGAGAAGGAAAGAAGGTTTTTTGTTGTTGTTGTTGTTGTTGTTGTTGTTGTTTTGGGAAAAGAAAAAGAGAGAAAGAGAGAAGGAAGAAAAAAAGAATGAAATAAAGAGAAAAAGAAGAAAAAAAGGGAGAGAGAACGGGAATCTTGCTCTATTGCCCAGGCTAGAGTACAGTCTACAAATGGATATTGAAAAGCTCTTTTACATTAATAATTGTGTTATACAATGGAGGCAGGAAGGAATAAGGGAGAAAAATAACAAACAGCCAACCAGTATTTCATTTAAACCTATGAAATGCTATGCAATTGCTGGGGAGTGATTTACTCCCAACCATGTGGTCACTTTTAGAATAAATGTGATGTGTTACTGAAAAAAAAATGTATGTTTTGTGGATATGGAGTAGAGAGTTCTGTAAATGTTTATTAAGTTTACTTGTTCGAGGTCTAAGTTCAAGTCCCGGGTATCCTTGTTAAACTTCTGTCTCATTAATCTGTCCAATATTGACAATGTAATGTTAAAGTCTCCCACTATTATTGTGTGGGAGTCCAAGTCTCTTTGTAAGTCACCAAGAAGTTGCCCTATGTATCTGGGTGCTCCTATATTGGGTGTGCATAGACTTAGGATCATTAGCTCTTCCCGTTACATTGATCCCTCTACCATTATACAATGTCCTTCTTACCTCTTTTGGTTTCTATTACTTTAAATTCTATTTTATCAGAGATGAGAATTGCAACTCCTGCTTTTTTTTTTTTTTTTTTTTTTTTGTTCTCCATTTGGTTGGCAAATTTTCCTCCATCCCTTTGTTTTGAGTCTCTGTATATCCTTGCATGTAAGATGGATCTGGATGCAGCTTACCGATGGGTTTTTTGAAGTGGCTGATACTGGTTGTTCCTTTCTGTATATAGTGCCTCTTTCAGAAGCTCTTGTAAAGCAGGCCTGGTGGTAATGAAATCTCTGAGTACTTGCTTGTCCGTAAAAAATTTTATTTTTCCTTCACTTATGAAACTTAGTTTGGCTGGATATGAAATTCTGGGTTGAAAGTTCTTTTCTTTAAGGATGTTGAATATTGGCCCCCACTCTCTTCTGGCTTGTAGGGTTTCTGCTGAGAGATCTGCTGTGAGTCTGATAGGCTTCCCCTTGTGGGTAACCTCACCTTTCTCTCTGGCTGCCCGTAGTATTTTCTCCTTCGTTTCAACCCTGATGAATCTAATGATTATGTGCCTTGGGGTTGCTCTTTTTGAGGAATAGCTTTGTGGTGTTCTCTGTATTACCTAGAGTTGGGTATTGTCTTGCCTTGCTAGGTTAGGAAAGTTTTCCTGGATAATATCCTGAAAAATATTTTCCAGCTTGGATTCATTCTCTTCATCACATTCAGGTACACCTATCAAATGTAGATTAGGTCTTTTCACATAGTCCCATATTTCTTGGAGACTGCTCATTCCTTTTTACCCCTTTTTCTTTAATCTTGTCTTCTCGTTTTATTTTGTTAAGTTGGTCTTCGACCTCTGAAATCCTTTCTTCTGCTTGATCAATTCGACTGTTAAAACTTGTGCCTACTTCACGAAGTTCTCGTATTGTGTTTTTCACCTCCATTAATTCACTTATATTCCTCTTTAAATTGTCCATTGTCATTAACATTTCGTGAAACCTTTTTTCAAGGTTCTTAGTTTCCTTGCATTGGGCTAGAACATGTTCTTTTAGCTCACAGAAGTTTCTCATTATCCACCTTCTGAAGCCTGATTCTATTGATTACTCACATTCATTCTCAATCAGGCCTTGTTCAATTGGTGATGAGGCACTGCAATCCTCTGGAGGAGGAGAGGCATTCTGATTTCGGGTGTTTTCAGCCTTTTTGCACTGATTTCTTCCCATCTTTGTGGATTTATCCACCTGTCGTCTGTGTAATTGCTGTCTTTCAAATTAGGTCTCTGAGTGGACATCCAGCTTGTTGGTGATAAAGTTTTTTCTGTTTCTTAGTTTTCCTTTGGCGGATGCCCCTCCCCCACAGAGCTGGACCTTCCTGGGTTCAGCTGTACTTGCTGTGAAACTCTCAATCCTCAGCAGTTCCAACTGCTGTTTTTATTTTTATTTTTTTTATGGAGGGGGGTAACAGCCTTCTCCTGTGGCAATCCACTATGCCGGCTGAAACAGCAGCATTAAGATTCGTGGCGCTTTTCTGCCCAGGAATCTCCTGGTCTGGTTCCCCACTTCAGTCTGCTTTTCAGTCAGCTGAATGGGAGACTCTGCCTTCCTGGAGTTCCAAACGCCAACTAAAAGGGCATTCAGTACCATATACTCCGGACTGAGAACCGCCACACCGGGGCGGCTGCAAAACGGCTGCGCCCTCCAAAAGAGTGGCGCTGGTGACCCGTGGGGCTCCTCCGCCAAGAATCTCTTGGTCCATGGGCAATAAAAATTTGTCTGAAAATTTGGCGTGCACTCACTCTCTGCGTTTTCAGTGGGAGCTACAATCCTGAGCTGCTGCTAATCGGCCATCTTGGATCTCTCTAAAGATATTTTCTTTACTCATAGTTGGTCAAGCAATTTTAGCAGCCTTTTAGTAACTGGAAATCAATACTCATGTTCTACTCTGTGTCTCTTTTAGAGTGTTGTTGGAAAGTATGTCCATGTTAGTCGTTCTCAACTAATTGTTTTGTTACCTGTGGTAGATTTCAAAATATGGTCACAAATTTCTTCCAATCCAGTATGTACCCACTATGCAATGTGATTTTTGTCATTCCCATAAGAAATGGAGTCTTTTTCCCCCTCTCTGTGAATCTGGGCTGGCAGTTGTCCAGTAGAATGAATGTTCAGTAGAAGGGATGTCATAACACTTCTAATTTGTAGGACTTAAAAAAACTGTGTGGTATTCCTATTGTTTTCTTGAAATACTATTTGAGACCTCCATCTAAAGAAGCCAAGCTATCCTAGTAGGAAATTGGAGGCAATACAATGTGTTACTTTTAATACAAAGGAAATTATCATACAACTGTTTCTCCATAAACTGTAAGTTTTTAGAACTACTAAGCAATTACTATGCTCTTTTATAATCTGTGAAACAGTTATTAAACAGTCACTCCCTTCCACTTGTCAAGTGTGATGTGTTAGCTGCTTTGTTGAAATTACCGCATTAAATTGACATGACGGTGAATGCCGCTGTTAGTGCACTGATTTCATTTTTCTTTTCTTAATATTTTATTTCTCATGACAGTTTTTGTGGCTGTGATGTCCCTCCCTAAAAGACCACTGATTTAGATATGGCTGTCTTCAGTGTTGACCACGTAAACCAGAGCAAACCCATAGTTATTACACATTAAACATGGAAATTCAGACTGCATCACTGATATCTTCTTTCCACTCTGCCATTTCTGACTTTTTCCTCCCTTCTCCAGTAGGCATGGAAAGCTGCTCAGCAATGTCACACATAACAAACACAGAATGGAAGGGCCGTTTCATGCCTCAACTCCATGCCTAACTCTCTTGGTGCCAGAGGACACCCATTCTTCCTGGAAAAGGAATGAAAAAGGAAAAACCATAGATTTTTTACCTCCAAGTCCAAGTCACATGACAGTAATAACTGATTGTTTATCCCATTCATTCTCTATTCTTTCATCTCCTGTACATAGGCAAGGGCCAAAGGAGTGAGGGCCAAAGTGATGTTGGGGTGTAGAAGAACCAGTGGGGCTCCAATTGCACTCCTTTCTCTCTGGAATGTGAGGTACTTGATATTTTGTAGTATCTCAACTCTGGATACTACCTCTGAATTTTAGTAAATGGAAAAGTCCTCTTCAACACCATTTTCCATTGTGTTGTATAATTCTAAAATGACACTGTCATTTTGTTTTTGCCCATGTACTAAAATATTAATGTAATTTTTCTTATCCCCAATCTTCTTTCACAGTGTCTGCTTTATAGGTACTTATTTCTATGTACTTTGGTTCATTTTATTAAATCACTTTTTAAAATATTTTTTAAAAACTCAACTTTCAGTTCTTTACATACTTCCATTTAAATGGCATTGCACTTGTTAAAATATTGACTTCGTAAGTGTTTGCATGAGTAGAATTAATTTTAAAATACATGAGGTTTAGCTCAGAACAGATTTATTCTAACTTACATGATGGCTCAGTTTCCTAAAGAAACTGGGTAATTGTCTGTATGAATACTCTGGAACAGGATAACAAAAAGGAAAAACAATTTTGAACTATTAAACCATAATTGATCAATTTTGGTTTTACATGTGGTTGTATAAATAGAAGTGAAATTAAATATCATTTATTCTTATCATATTCCCTATAGTACCTAGTTGGTTCAAATGAAACTGTAGTCAAAATATTCTGTTGCTTGGTTTTGGGGGAAAAAAAGTTCTGCTGCTCCAGAGAGTAAAACATTAAACCATTAAGCAATCTGATTACTTTATTTTGTAGCTGAACTATTTTAGCTTTTCAAGGGTCCTAACTTCTAAAGAATTATTTCTTAAACTTGAATATTTAACAGAATCCTCCTAGGAAATTAGGAACCATGTCCTAAATATTTGCTATTCTACTTTTCTGTTCTATATTGAATGATGAACGTTTCAATTGTGTTTACTCACTAATTTTTGGTTAGCAAACTAGAGATGTGGCATTTATGTGAATCAAACTCACTTATACCCTACTGTGGTTGAGATATCTTTAACTCCTGTTCTACTCATTTGTTCAGAATATGTTTTCATGCCAGAATATTTTGGCTGGGATGCAGTAGAAAATAACAAATAATAGTATCTGGGCTTATAATATTTTTCTTCATATGATTACCCCTAACAATCATGATTCTAGTTGGGAAACAGATAATAAACAGATTGATACTATAACAAGTGTCACATTCTAATAAAAATAAAGCAAAATAAGAGTGATAAAGCATCCTGGGGTTTGACAGGAAAATTATTTTTGCATTTTAATGATCACCAAATTGATTTCACAATTTTAAGCTCTTTATTTCATTAATTTGACAAGTATTTACTGAGGGCCTAGTCTGTTCTAGGCACTAGAGAGGAAATAGAGAGCAAAACAAGCATGTTCTTTGTATGGATGTGTTTGGAAAAGAAATAGCAATTCTGCAATAGCTCCAATCCATGCAAAAATTGGTAACTACTACACATTTTTTGGCAGCCCTTGCACATATCAATTCATTTTTATGGTGACTAACACCTACATACTATGTCCTTGAATTAGATAATAGTGGCTCTGTTGTGCTTACTGCTGTATCTCTTTAATCAATCACCCATAATACAAGAGACATGCTGGGGACTTAGAAAGTAAACCTAAGTAATTCCAGTAGTAAAACCTTGACTCAGGTTAGTCGTCAAACTAAAGCTACTGTTCCCTCAATTACACGGATCATTGCTTTAACTCTTTACCTGGCTTTAGTGGCAAGAACCTTACATCTTAGAATAAGATAACATCAGATGTGATCATTTTTTAAAGATGCATGTAAAAGATATTTCTTATATATCATAATATCTGCTTTAATTTTCCAAAGCAAAAATAATAAAATAGCAAAGGAAAAATAGACATTAAAAAAATCAAGATATATTATGACAATCAATATTGGATATTTAGGCATGGCATACTTAAAATAAAAATTGTGTTTCAAATAAAATGGTAATTTTAGTGAATAACAAACTAACATTATCTTAGCCTTTAAATTTCTTGTTTTTGTTTGCTAAAATATTAGTGTCTAAAGCTGAGATGTTAATCAATCTCCACATTTAAACATGTGAGCTTATATGAATCTGAATGAGGAAGTGAAGAAGAAAGAGTTAAGGAGATGGGCAAATAACCTGAATAGACAGCTTTTAATAGAAGACATATAAATGGCCATCGGGTATATGAAAATGTGCTCAACGTAACTGATCAGGGAAATGTATATCAAAACCATTATGACACTTCACTTTACACTTATTAGGATGGCTACTATCAAAAAGACAAAAGCTAACAACTTTACCAAGAATGTGGAGAAAAGGGAACCCTTGCACAGTATATACTTTGTAGTGTACTTTGTTAACTAATTTACACCGGTGGGAATGTAACTTGGTACAACCATTATGAAAAACAACATGAAGGTTCCTCGAACACTTAAAAACAGAATTACCATGTGGTCCATCAATCCTGCTTTTGAATATATATCCAAAGGAAATGAAATCAGGATCTTGAAGAGATATCTGTACTTCCATGTTCATTGCAGCTTTACTCACAATAGCCAAGAGATGGATGGAATCAAACTAAATATCTGTCAGTGGATGAACAGAAAAACAAAATCTGATATACATGCATATATATATATATATATATAAACATATATGCACACATACACATATATATAATACAATATTATTCAGCCTTAAATAAAAAGGGAAGTTCTGCTATTTGTGATAACGTAGCTGAATCTGGAGGACATTGCATAAAGTGAAATAAGCCAGCCATAGAAAGACAAACAATTCATGATCTCACTTATAAGTGGAAACTAAAAAGTCAAACTCTTAGAAACAGAGGGTAAGAACAGTGGCTGTCAGGAACTGGAGGAGGGAGAAAAGGAAAGATGTTGACCAAAGGGCACAAAGTTTTGGTTAATGCAAAACGAACAAATTCTGGAGAGCTAATGTACAACATGTTGACTGTAGTTAACAATACTCTATCATATACTTGAAATTACTGAAAGAGTAGATCTCAAATATTCTCACCACAGAATCAAAGAAAAAGAAAAAAGAGAAGAAAGGAAGAAAAAGAGTAAAGGGGATATGATAGCTGTGTGAGGTTATGAATATGTTAGTTAGCTTTTTGTCCTTATTGTTGTGATCATTTCACAATGTATGTCAAAACATCGAATTGTATAATATATAAACAATTTTTATTTGTCAGTTATACCTCAATAAAGTTGGAAAAAGAGTCAAAGAGATGGGTTTAATCAGTTAAAGTGAAGATGAACAAAAGATTTTCCAGTTACTGTTACTTATTTACACACAGATATTTGATCTGGTGTTATTTTCAAGATATTACCATGTTAAATTTACCACCCAAAAAATAGAACAACAGACTTAATCCCATTCCATCATTTCTGGAAAAATTCTACTCAACTTCTAAGATAATATAACTCATGATTTCTCAATTATTAATCTTCCTAATTCATTTACAAGGACAACATTCTAGTTACAGGAAAGCTACTTAATTACAAACTATTTTGAATGTATCAAAACTATGTTAAATTTTAAAATTTATAATTATACAATTAACATAAATATACATTACCATTATAAAATATTAGATAACCTAAAACATGTTTATGCTCTTTTGTTTTTACTATGTCCAATTTAAGTTTACTTGTGAGAGGTAACTATTGATGATCAATAGTTTACTGATTACTACATTTATACAATTACAGACATTTGTACACACACATGTACACGTATACACACATTTTATTTTAGCTTTTTTTCATGTAAATGATAGAAGTGTGTCACTTTGCAACTTACTTTTTTCATTTAAATTGTTTTTGAGATTTGCCCATGTTACTTACTTCTCTACTGAAGAAAAATCATAGTCCTACATCTTTTCATTTTTCTAAATAATACTTTAGTAAAACCATCTTCACATGCTACTCCAGTTATATTAAATATTTCTCTGAAGTGAATACTAAGAAGTGGAATTGGTAAATCAGAGCTACAGTATAAATCAATTCTTCAAAACTGTCTTACAAAATGGTTATACCAATTAACACTACCGCCGATCATCCTCATCCATGAGAGTACCTTCTTTGTGCCCTCACCTCAATTGATATTGTCAAACTGTGAAATTATTAATAAACTGTTTGATGTATATAACTGTATTTTTAGTCTGATTTTCCAGATTATCAGTGATGTTGAATGATTTTCTTTGTTTCTTGGCCTTTTATATTTCACCTTTTGTAAATCGTTCATTTGTTTTGCTTCTTTTTCTATTAGATTGTATGTTTTTGCTTTTTAAATAATTTGTAGGGTATATTTATTTCAAATAAATTATTTATTATAAATGTTTACTTTTCCCAGTCTATAAACTATTTTAACTTTGTTTTGGTAGCTTTCATTATTTTAAAGCTTACATTTATAAGCAGTCAGTTTATTAGTCATGAATTTCATGGCTATGGTTTGTTGAATATTTAAAAAAAAACCTTCCCAAACCAAAGTTGTATACATATTTTCCCAAAGTTTCTTTTGAGTATCTTTCTTTCCAAAAGGCCTAAAATTCATCTGGAATTTATTTTGGGGAATTATGTATTGAAGATACATAACTTCAAATGCAAAGCTATTTGTTTCCACGTGACTTATTGATACTGACCATGGAAAGGAAGTATGTAGATATATAAATCCAAATTTATAGCCAATTATTGAATAGACTTTTCTCCCCATTTGAAAAGCTAACTTTATTATGTAGTAAATTTTTTATCTCTATATATTTCTATTTATAAACTATTCTACTCTACTACATTGATTTGTCTAATACATTGCCAGTTTCCTACTGGTTATATTATTTCTTCTCATGCTTTCAACCAATATTGTTTTAGTTCCAATGTATTATATTATGCATACACAAATTAATTGAAAAGATTTACTGGTTTTGTAGTCTGCCATTTCTTCTTGGGTTCCACAGGTTTTTAGTTTGATTTCAGTTTTGTTAGACTGTATCTTTCTGTAATTGTTTCCATGATTGTTTATGAGTGGTAAAATTTCTGAGCATTTGCAAATATTAAAAATTGCAGTATTTCCTTTTACATATGATTATATAATTCTATGAATAATTCCTAGGTCAACACTATCTTCTTTAGATTTTTACAGATTTTATTGTTTTCTTGTCCCCCTTTTAAGAGCAGAAACGCATTAATTGAACCCTCATTTCAGTTTTCTTGTCTAGAATCACTTACTTTTCATTTTATCACTGAATTTTAATATTTCATTATATGTATTTGTGATATGGTTTGACTCTGTGTCCCCACCCAAATCTCATCTTGTGTTGTGGGAGGGACCTGGTGTTGTGCTGTGGAGGAACCCAGTGGAAGATAATTGAATCATGGAGTCCAGTTTTTCTTGTCCTGTTCTTGTGATAGTGAATAACTCTCATGAAATCTGATGGTTTAAAAACAGGAGTTTCCCTGCACAAGCTCTCTCTCTTTGACTGTTGTGATCCATGTAGAATGTGACTTGCTCCTCCTTGTGTTCTGTCGCGATTGTGAGGCCTCCCCAGCCAAGTGGAATTGTAAGTCAATTAGACCTCTTTCTTTGATAAATTACCCAGTCTCAGGCATGTCTTTTTCAGCAACATGAAAACAGACTAATACAATCTGAATGTAGTCTTTCTTATTCATTCTGTTTACTAATTGTCTTTTCGGTATGGAAAATAAAAATTTAGTTCAGATCTGTATTTTCTTTTTCTATTACTATTTTCTATATTTTTTATTTGTAAATCACTTGTTTTTTTCTTATTGATCACTTTGTAGAAATTTAATGCTCACGGTAACTTTTTATTTAACTTTCTTTTTATCTTTTTTGGTGATATTCTGAGAGATTCTCTTAGCTTAACTTTTTTAGCCTACTAATTCTGTTTTCAGCCATAATCACTGTTATTCCACCAATTAATTGAGCTTTTTATTTCAAAAATCACATTTTTACTTTTATAATTCCCCACCAGTTTCTTCTTTCAAATGTCACAGTCTTTCAAATATCTCTGAGAAGATAAATTATATTTATTTCAATTTTTTCTTCTTAGTCTCTTATAAATCTCTCTCCTTGGGTTTGAGTTTTTCTGCTTTTTGGGTTTGTACCTTCGTTGTATGGTGTTAGCATTCCTAAAATGTTAAATGAGTTTTATTTGTGTATTTGCCTCTGTATTTGACATGACTTGTTACTGGTTACTGAATGAGGCAAGCATCTTGTGATTGTAGGAAAGAATGAAAATGACTCCAGGAAAGGGACTACTATTTTAGGCAGAGGGGCTTCTAGTTCACTGGGTTTTGCCATCACCAAGGAATCTCTTCTTGGTTTCTAAAGTTGTAGAGGTGATCATGTATTTTAAAAATAGTTACTATAGGGCCGGGCGCGGTGGCTCACGCCTGTAATCCCAGCACTTTGGGAGGCCGAGGCGGGTGGATCACGAGGTCAAGAGATCAAGACAATCCTGGTCAACATGGTGAAACCCCGTCTCTACTAAAAATACAAAAATTAGCTGGGCGTGGTGGTGCACGCCTGTAGTCCCAGCTACTTGGGAGGCTGAGGCAGGAGAATTGCTTGAACCCAGGAGGCGGAAGTTGCAGTGAGCCGAGATTGCGCCATTGCATTCCAGCCTGGGTAACGAGCGAAACTCCGTCTCAAAAAATAATAATAATAATAGTTACTATATTGAATATTATGTGGAAAACATTCTCAAATTTTTGTTCAGAGTTGATGATGAAAGATTTATCTTCCAACTTAGAGTAAGGAATGTCTGCTTCCAATTTTCAAATAACAACATTTATATTATGTTTTCATATTATAAAAATATATACTTTTTACTTAATTAAAATAACAAAAGGGAAGTTTTCAAATTTAGAGTATTTTTATTGCATTCATTTCCATGGGTAAATAAATGAATACTGTCTTATTTTATGAAAACTATATATTGTTCTAAGAATTCTGATTCTATTCCTAAACAGATTTGAGCCTATTTGGGATAAGTTTAGGGAAAAATATGAATGCTTATTTCTAACGTATTATCAGTCATTATCTCTTTATGGCAAGATAATAATGTTTTTGTTCTATTCTCTTTTGAAAAAATTTTCTAAATTTCCCACAGAATAACTGTATTAATTATAATACCAGCAACATCACTATTTATTTGCCTATAAACTGTAAGTTTTTTAGAACTCTTTAACAATTACTATGCCCTTTCATCAAACATCCAACAGTTACAAAACATTCACTCCTTCCTCGGGTCACGTTAGATATGTTAGTTCCTTTGCTAAGAATTATGCACTAAATTAACAGTGAATACAGCTGAAAGGCATAGATTTCATAATTTCTCTTTTATTAGTTTTTATGTGTCTTGTTCTTTGCCGTTGTTACTAGCCAATGAATCCCCAGTGCTAGCTGGCTTTGTTATCAGAGGATGAGTCATTAAATAAAGAAGTGATGAATGACTTCCACCAGAGTCCACACAAAAAGTATTTCAGATTCCCACTGGACCCATAGTGCTTCTCCCCTAGGTCTACTGCAATACCTGTGGCCCAGTACAAAGACACCATTTTGTTATACAAATACGTGTTTCTTCTACAAAAGAACACTCCCTTCGCCTCTAATGTCATATCATAAATCCAGCCTTCTTCAATAGTGATTATCTACTTTCATGAGTACTAAGAGAACTGTAGAATTAGCTTTGATCACAATGCTCTTGAATATGTAAATTTCTAAGAACATAAATTGTATATACAAATTATTTAATTTTTATTTAATAAACTATTAAATGATTTAGTGCCCTACTCATCTTGTACTTTTCCTTTCCATGTCCAATCTGTAATAACGTCCAATGCCTACTTCCTTGAAATATCATGTAACTCCATTTCATCTTTTCTATTTCTAGTGACACTTCTTAGCACTAAATCAACTTTCACTTACTTCAATAGTTTTAATAGACTATTCAATAATTTCTTCAATTTTAATATTACTCTCCTGTTCTTTGTGTTTTGTAAAAGCTGTGTCCTTCTAAACCGCACTGTGATCATGGTTTGTGATCTTACTGTAACTAATGTGATTTATGTAACTCCTCATTTTTCTGTGGAATAAAATCCCATCTAGATGAAAGGGCTGTCAGTTTTCCCTAAAGGTTTACATCCGCTTATTTTTTTCTAGACTCAATTCTCCCTATGTCTCATTCTTCCCCAGAGATATATTGTACATAGCAGCCATAAGGCATAATGAATGAGTTCATCTCTGTTTGTCCTTACCATTTTTTATTTTAATGTTCTTCCTATGCAAAGTGTAATAAAAACAATTTCAAAGACATTTTTATTGTTTAACCACAATGGAAATATGTTCAAATTATGAAATGACTGCAACCAAGTTTCTTTTTATTCTACAAAAGACAAAGTCCACCACCCCAACAAATTTATTATGTTTAGTAAAATGTCTAGCAAAATTGGAAAATTAATCCTTACTTCAAAGTGACCACCTAGACTTCTGCTTCTGGCTATTAGAACAACTATAAAAACAGGATAAATTTGTTTTTAAACCTTCTATTTGAAAGCATTAGGACACATCCACCCAAAACTTGAGGCTAAGATGCAGTTAAGGCAGGAAATGCAGTAATATTTAGATAAACACATAACAGAAATTATAGAAATCAGTAGACATTCCATTGTCTACTGTTATGACCTCCTTAATATAATAAGAATAAATGTTTGACATAGAATAAATGTCAAACAAGTTTTCTATTTCTGGTGAAAATATTATTCAAATATGAGGGCAAAATATGAAGGTCATTTTTAAACAACAAAAGTGAAATATTTGTCACATGGAGGCCTAATGTAACATAAATAGCAAAGATAATTTTTCAGGCAGAAAAAAATGATCTACTCTTGAAACTGGAAAATACGTGATGGAATAAAGGACACAGAAAAGAGTAAATGTGTAGTTAAACCCTGGTTATACAGAATAATTTTTCTAATGTCTTATGATATTTTAAATACACGTGGAACTAAAACATAGGCAGAATATGTAGAAAGAAGTCAGCTGAGTTAATTTTTTTCTGTGGTTTCAATATTACTAGGGGAAAGTAAAAACGTAAGATTTTTTGATGGACTTAAATAATCATATATGTCATATAACCACAAAGAAAATAGTGGAAAAAAATCATAACACATTAATACAAGGAAATTAATATTTTAAAAATTGAGTATCCATAATAAGAGAATAAGGGAATATCAAATAATGTAACAGAAGTGTGTTAAATTGAAAATAGTACAGATAGTAGATATAAACACATTTACAAATAAATATGAAAATTGACTAAATAATACAAATAAATGCCTGAAGTTTTCTGCAGAATAAAAAACAGCATTTAGGTATAAAAATACAGAAATGTGAAAGTAAAGAATTGAAATCATTCACCAGGCATACCAGGTTATATATTGTTGTATAACAACACTGAAATTTAGCAGCTGGAAACAATAAACATTTATTATCTCACAGTCTCTGTGGATTATGAATCTGGGAGGCCTTTGCTGGATAGTTGGGTATTAGGATCTCTCAGGAGGCTGCAATCAAGGTTGAGCTGGGGCTGCATTCATCTCAAGGCTTGATTAGGGGAGTATTTGCCTACAGCCTCTTCATGTGGTCATTTCCACGAAGCTGCTGTGTAAAATGGTATCTGGCTTCTCCCAGAACATGTGAATCCAGAGGGAGTGAGATTGCACACGTTCCAAAGTCTTTCTGAAACTTAGTCATGAGTTTGTACCCTGCCATTTTGGCTTCATTCTATTCCTGAGAAGTGAGTCGCTACATTCAGACCACAATTAAGGGGCAGAAATTACACACAAAAAATACGAATCTACAGGGGATTCTGATAAATTAAGTATTCATGTTGAATCTCAAGGATAGCAAGTTCCAAAAAAAAACTTTTAGGCAATGTGTGCAGTGACAATTATTTTCATAACAACGCTAAGATATTATTTGCTTTTTTTGCTTTCATTCTCTTGTAATTATATAGTAAAGTGTTCTAAAGGTAACACAACATGTAGTATTATCCTTGCTCTCATGACTAATATAACAGGTAGTGGTGTATTCTTTGTTTTAAAACTTTTTCAGTTTTAATATCTAACATAAATATCAATATATATAGCCTGTATTATCAAAAGATCTTTGAGATTTCCAATAATTTGCGAAATTTTAAAAAGATCCTGAGACATCTTTAAGACTTTTTCTAATATTTAGTATAAAATTACCAAATGAGTATAAAAGAGAACTAAAAATAATAAAGAGAAATAATAGAATAATTTTAAATAATTACTCAACAAGCAGATAAGATTGAGGAAAAAACAAATAATTGATTTTTAAAAAGTAGAAACAAAGTCAAATGCTGTATATTCTCACTTCTAAGTGGACGCTAAGTAATGAGTATACATGGACGTAGAGTGTGGAATAATAGATGCTGGAGACTTGGAAGGGTGAGGATAAGATGGGGCTGAGGGATAAGTGATTTCTTTTTTTTTTCAAGGCAGGATATCACTCTAGCACCCAGGTTGGAGTGCAGTGGCATGATCTCAGCTCACTACAACATCCACCTCCTGGGTTCAATGATTCTTGTACCTCAGCCTCCCTAGAAGCTGGGGCTACAGGCATGCACCACCATGCATGGCTATTTTTTGTATTTTTTAGTAGATATGGGGTTTCACCATGCTGCCCAGGCTGGTCTCAAACTCCTGACCTCAAGTGATCCACCTGCCTCCACCTCCCAAAGTGCTGGGATTATAGGCATGGGCCATGGAAACTGGCTGGGATGAGTATTTTCTTAATGGGTGTAATGTACAGTATTCAGGTGACGGTTACACGAAAAGCTTAGGCTTTACCACTGGGCAATATATCTACGGAACAAAACTAAACTTGTGCACCTTAAATTCATACAAATTTAATCAAAAGAAAAGAATTAGGATGTTTGGGTTAAAATAAAAATAGGCAAGCTGAAATCAAATGAACTCTTGTTGAGGTAGTCAGTTGCATATCTAATTTAATTTCAATAAAATAGCATCATAAGTCACATTCATGTTGGTATTCAAATTTTATTGGATTTTGTCTTTCTGTTTGTGAATAAGATGTAAATTTGTTTTGATTTAGTAATGGCATGATTGGTATATTGAATCAGCATAACTCATGGCATAATGAAAATACAACTTTATTATTGAAAAAGTAAGATTATTTAAGTCCAAATATATTGGTCATTGAAGTTACAGGTTCATAAATATCATAAACACAATATTAAGTGAAAGAAACAAGAAAATAGTTCATCACATAAGATTCTATTTATAGGAAGTTCAAAAAGGAACAAAACTAATCAATTGCACAGGAAATCAGTATCTGTAGTTGCTGCTTCTGGAGTGGGAAACAACCAGAAGGGGCCTCTATACTATAGTGCTAGTAGCTTCATTTTCTTAGGCCTAGGAGTGGCTTATGTGCATATGTTCACTGTGTAAAATTCCATTAAACTGAAAACATTGTATACTTTTGTTTATCTTTATTATATAGATAAATAAATGAGCTAGCAGTTACTGATGAAAGTAAGTCCTGGGATCAGCATGATAGGGCTTAAAAGTTTACTTCAAGAAAACAGAAGGAATTTATACCTGGTATATCTAAGATTTACCCACAAATGTATCTCTGTGCAATAAAAAAAGCTGAGCTATTTCATCTGCAGTATTGCTACAGTACACCACTTCTAAATTTGTGTTCATCCTGAGTCACAGAAAAAAGTATTTTTAAAATTAATTCTACTTTTACTACATTTTCTTGAACTTCAGTTTAATTCTGTCAACCAAGTTCCTACTGCAGCCATGCAATAGTGTAACGTAGTATAGTATAGAGTTCATAACATCCTAAACTTTACTTAGTTCCTAAAGTAAATTTGCTGACAAATTGTCTCCAATCTAGTTTGGATTTTCACCATCCATTCAAAGATTCTTTTTTTTTTTGCCTAAAACTCCCAGTGTTCTTGCTGGTCACTTAGCTATAAAAACATTTTATATGGGTAAAGTGAGACCCAGGTAGTTTAAGCAAATTATTTAAGGCCATACATTTAGTTAGCTACTTTCCTTCTTCATTTCCCCTATTGATTTTTCCCTGGTGTACTTGACCCAGTTTCCTCTCTTCTGAATTATGTTAGTGCACTGTTCCTCTACCACTGGAAAGCTATCAAGTATGCACTGGCTTTACACGATTAGTTGTTTCTTTTGGACATTTAATCTGCTCCAACTACTCTGTGTGCTCTTTTGGGTCAGTGACTGCGTCTCACTTTTTCTTTGATTCCGGAAATCTAATTTTGTTCTTTCACTCCACTAATTAGTAAACATATTCATCCATGCATTCATTCATTCAACAAATACTTTTGAGTACCTATGATGTAGTAACCAAGCAAAAATGTTCCTCCCTTTATAGAACTTACATCTCAATTAGAGTAATTAATAAGTAAGAAAAGAAAATACTGTGCATGGTATGTTATATTGTAATAAATGCTCTGGAGAAAAAAAAACTGGCCATTGATTAACTTTCAGATAGTGACATTTTTATGCTGCTTTGACGTCCCTTGGCTTACTGTGGAGGCTCCTTGGGAACTGCAGGTGTAAAAAGCAGTTCAACCAGCCAACCTCCGAACCTAACTTCATTTACGATTTAGGCTTTTATCTCTTGCACATAAAATATTACCAGATAAATTCCATTTGAACTAAGCACTCCAGAGATGGAAATTAATTCAACACATCTATCAGGTTCTAAAATATTTTAGCTTTTTGAAGGGACAAATTGTGTCTCTGATTATAGGCTCTGTAAATCTATGTATCAGTGAAACTCATTTTATATTTTATATTTCTGTTCCATAATTATAGGATGTATATAAGCAGGTAAGTTTACGATGTTGAGAAGGACAGTATAACCCATGTTTACTCGATTCTAGTGATTACTGAATGACTTTACTGAAGACAACAGGGTGCTCTGTGTGCATTTGTCTATATGTAAGTAATAGAACCATTAGATGATTAAGAGAATGACTCTATTTCAGTGATGATTTACTTTTGTGAAATACCGGTTAGCCATGTGGAAACAGGTTAGTACTGTCATGCTGAACCCAACACTTACTTTTATCAGTAACTGCTAGCTCATTTCAATTATCTTCTCTGTCACTAATTTGAAGGTACTGCCATTACAGATCCGAGAAGCACACAGAAATTACTTGAAAGAGAGCAGATGTGTTTTTAAAAAGGAAAGCTGTTAGGGCTGAACAGCAACCAGAAACATAAAAGACTTCTTTTTCTTCACATCTAATTGAATCAGACCTGAGAAGAGTTTCCATGATTGATGATAATAATATCAATGATGGTGATGTAAAGGTTAAGTACCTAAACAATTCTAGGAGTCATGTGGTACATGTTGAATTGGAAGACAATGTCTTTTCCATCAGGGATTTTTACCTCTAAAAGTAGATGAGACAGATTATGACATCTCCATACAACATTCATCAAAAATATCCTCAAATATCCTTCCTTTCAAGACTGTATGATTAGAAATAAGATAATGAAAAATAAAATGACAAAGGGGAAAAACGTATAGTGTGTGCGGTTGAGCAGTAGAAAGCACAGATAACAATTTTTTTCTTTTGAGACACGTCTCGCTCTGTCTCTCAGGCTGGAGTGCAGTGGCGTGATCTCGGCTCACCGCAGCCTCCACCTCTGAGATTCAAGACATTCTCCTGCCCCAGCCTCCTAAATAGCTGGGACAACAGGTGCCTGCCACCATGCCTGGCTAATTTTTTGTATTTTTGGTAGAGACAGGTTTTCACCGTGTTAGCCACAATGGTCTTGATCTCCTGACCTCACGATCTGCCTGCCTAGGCCTCCTAAAGTACTGGGATTACAGGTGTGAGCCACCGTACCCCACCAACAAAATGTTTTTAAGATAAATTTTAATTTCTACATATAGCACCTTTGTATACCTTAAAGTAAATAATTAGCTCAATCCATGAATTTGAGGAAAGTGTATATTAATATAGAGTTTTGAATGAGTATTAGGGGAATTATTCATGTTTTTGTTCTATTTCCTCAGGTGTTTGGAGGAGGTAGGTTGCAGTTATTTTTCAGAAATGTTAGCATAATCCGGTCCAGTTCTTAAGTTTCAAAAAAAATAAAAACTGAATGTGAAACAGGCATGAATGCAGAGATAATGTTTTCATTTGAAATATATTTCATGCACAAGTCACAGATACTGTTAGTTTGAGATATGCAAGCAGTAATTATCTAAAATTTAATTTTAAAAATATTACCTTTGTCTTTTTTTTTTTTTTTTTACCAAAAAACCCTGTAATTTCTAATAGTATCTCATTTCTGTTGGAACCAAGAACACTGTGCCAAATTATTGAACATTTTTGAACAATTTCAAAGATGTATCAACCCAGGGGAAAACAGGACATGATAAAAAGGGAATGAAATTTAGCAACATGTTATTTGAAGGCCTCCAAAGGTACACAGATAGAAGCCAGACAGCTGGCTTAAAATTCAAGAAGTTTTCAGAAAGATATTGCTAAAAAAGGATTTGGAAGGTACAGTTCTGTTGATTTCCAAGATATTTAGTTAATCTGTGGCTATGCAGTGGACTGAATTTGCTCCAGAGCGGTTAGTATTCCCTAAGTGGGATCCCCAGACCAGCAGCATCGGCATCATCTGAGGACATGCTGGAAATACAAATTCTTAGGTCCCATCCTAGGCTCAGTGAATAAAAAATTCTGAGATTGAAGCCCAGTAATCTGTGTTTTCACAAGCCCTTCAGGTGATTCTGTATGCTTAAGTTCGAGTACTGCTCTGCAGTAGACTGTGCTGCAGTACATTCTGGTTTCACAAACACACGCAAAAAGTCTTGAAGAAATAACTTCCTCAAGAAGTCTCTAAATGTGTTCAAACCATTCTGAAAAATACCTCAGGGATACCAGCCAGCTACAAATCTTCATGATGTCTTATGACTCAACCAACTACACACTCACCTTGCTATTCACCTGCAAACATTTTCTGGGAATTGGTTCACGCATTCTGTTCTCCCTATCTTCTATAGCATAAGCAAGATCTCAAAGGTATCTCACTGTTTTTAGGCTGCTTAGTGAGTAAAATTTTCTAATGTACTGGGGAGGTGGGTTAGGAGGTAAAGAGTTTGAATAATATATTCTGTAAAATACTTTAGAGGGAATATGAAAGAACTTCTGTCTCTGAGTTATGCCAACTAAAATTGCATTCCAGAACCTTGTTCTTCAACTTCTATCAGTTACCAGTACCATGAAACCTAACACCATATCAATGAAATGTAATGTTCAAATCAGGTAATACATTTATTGAAATTCTTTCTCCATTTTATGAGACTGTACATTTTTATGAGACTATTTTCTTATGCTAACTTGCAACCCCTTTCAAATCTTTTAGGGTAACTCTGAGGCCTGCCCCTTATGCTGATGAGAATTAATTAGAAGTAGATAATTAGCTTTCTTTAGTTTATCATGTTATGGACAAAAACTGTAAATAACTGTAAATCTATAGTGTATTTTTGCTGTCCCCAACTCTTCTGCAGTCTGGATCTAGGGGACTGAACCCAAACTACTTAAGCACTTTGATTCATGCAGATTATGTGAAGTTGTTTTCCCTTTTGTCCTGCATAATATAGGCTGAGTCATCAATATGATGATGGGGAGACCACTTCAACACTGATGACAGAGACAGAAACAAAAAGGCAGATTGCTTTGAACATGGTCAAGGACCTAGTCAAGGTATAAATATATAAGCTGATTTTTAAAAAGAATATTTGTAACTTATATAAACAAATACCTTTAATAAGAATTAATCATAGTTACTTTAAGTGATACATCTCTACTAAGTTTTAGAATTAAATATCTAATAAATCTAATCAATTGAATCTAATGGTGATAGTAGGGTATTGAGGGGTGATGAGTAGTGCCTTCTGAAATACGTATTTTTAAAGCAGAAAGCACTTGTCGGATGCAGTGGCTCATGCCTGTAATTCCAGCACTTTTGGAGGCTGTGGCGGGTGGATCACTTGAGGTCAGGAGTTCCAGATCAGCCTGGCCAACATGGTGGAACCCCACCTTTACTAAAAACACACAAAAAATTAGCTGGGCATGGTGGCCCATGCCTGTAATCCCAGTTCCTTCGGAGGCTGAAGCAGGAGAATTGCTTGAACTAGGGAGGCAGAGGTTGCAGTGAGCCAAGATCTCACCATTGCACTCCAGCCTGGGCAACAAGAGTGAAACACTGTATCAAAAAAAATAAAAATAAAAATAAGAAAACCAGAAAGCACTTCATGCACTGAAACAAAATCATGCTGAAATTAACTTGGAACAATCTTGAAGAAGTTTAGAAATTCAAAGTTTTAATATTGGATTTTATACATCAAAAGTTGTCATTTCAAATTTTAGGCTGAACAATGAAATCTCACAGAAATGAAAAAGAGAAACAGCAGTCTCGAAAGTCTGCTTGAAGATAGAAAGGTCTCTTTTCCCAAAAGTTTTTTTAATTCTTGATTTAACTGTGAATAGGTTAATTAGCAGTCCGATACTCAGAGAAACTTTGTAATTACACTAATTACATTCCCCAGATCATGAAACTCTTTGGCCATTGTAGGGTCCTTGCCTCATTATGTGAGACCTCCTCATTTCTTCTTCTCTAATGCTCTGAGTCACTGTAAATCACTTGGACTAGAGTTTTTGTTGAATAACTGACAATATTCATTAAATGCTCAAATAATGTCACAAAGATCTGTGGAATTAAATTGTATTAAGTAAAGAATCAAGACACTTAGTTTATATAAGAAAATCCTCTACATATATCTGTTAAATAATTGTTTTCAAGTAATGGACACTTAAAAAATCATCATACCCTCAGCCTATTGGAGAAAGAGAAGAATTTAGTTATTATTTGCCTGAAAAGTGAAGAGCAGCGTAGTTATCTAAATTACAGAGCATTTTAATCAGTTTGAGTTCTAATCATATCAATTGCATCCTAATGATTCATTTAATACTTAAGCAATATTTAATTAATAACCATTCTATATAGAAAGTTTTGTTTCTAATGATAAAACTATAATAATCTGCCCTCTAGAAGCTTGCAATCTAAATAAATTATGACATATGCATTAATCAATTAGCATTGTGACTGAAGGAGGAAAATGTATGTTACCGTAATTTTGATTAAGGATACGAATTATATTTTATCCCAAGTGGTTGGTTATCATGATTCACCCACTTAACATTGCTTGAGAGTTAATTTAAATATAAAAATAATTATCTGAAAAAACAAGAAATTTAACATTTATGGAGTCCCTTCAATATTCCAGACATTGGACTAAGTATATTCCCTTGGGAATTATTTAATCCTTAAAACACTACTTTGTTCATCTTACTGCTGTGCGTACAGGTGTGGATAAACACCTCCCCTGTCATCAAAACTTCTCCATAACTTTTAACCTAACTTACTTTTCTAACTAACCTCTATCATATGCCACTGCTTCCCACTTCATTGTCTCACAACATGGTTACTCCATCTTCATGAATCAACACATGCTCTTTCCCCTATTGGAATCACTACTCTTCCTCTCCACTACTTAAAATACCCTCTAGCTCCTTAAGCATCACTGCAGTCAATTTTTATCTCAATTAATTATTTTACACACTTGTACAAGTCATCTGAGTATTTCTATAGTGACTGGTAATGATCATTTTTAAAACTAGTTTTCATGATTTGACACAAGAAAGTAAAAGATGAGACAAAATTATATTTTTAAAAATTAAATCTCTAATATCAGCTTTAAAAAATTAATAGATTCTATGTTTTAGGTTTACAACAGACTAGTTTTAGGTTTACAACAAATTGTGCAGATAGTACAGAGAATTCCCATGAACCACCTCTTACTGCTCATGGTTTCCCCTATCATTAACATCTTACATTAGTGTGGTACATTTGTTGCCTAATAAACTCTTATATTATTATTAACTGAAGTCTGCCATTTACATTATGATTTTCTATTAATATTTTACAGTTTTAGGATTTTGATGACTCCATAATGTCATGTAGCCATTCTTTCATGGAGAGTAGATTTATTACCCTTAAATCCCCTGTGCTCTACCCCAATTCCACTTCCTCAAACCGCTGGCATCTACTGATCTTGCTGTCTCTATAGCTGTGTCTCTTCTAGAGTGTTATATATTTAGAAATATACAGTACAAATTTACTATTTTACTTAGCAATATACATTTAACTTTCCTCCATGTCTGTTTGTGGCTTACGATCTTCACTTCTTTACTGCTGAATAGCATTCTTTTATATGCCACATTTTGTTTATGCATTAACTAATGAAGAGTATATTGATTTCTTCTGGTTTTTGGCAATCATGACAAATTGTGCTAGTATTTTGATTGAGATTACATTGCATCTGTACCTCAGTTTGGGAAGAACTGGTATCTTAACAATATAGAATATTACTATCCATGAACATAGAATGTCTCTTCATTAATTTAGATCTTTGATTTCTTTCATTAGAGTTTCATTGTTTTCCTCAAATGGATCTTGCTCACATTTTGTTAGATTAATAATTTAACATTTAATTTTTTGTTATTAATGTAAATGGCATTGTGTTTTTAATTTCCAATTTCAATTGAGCTGAGTACAGTGGCAGGCACTTGTAATTCTAGCTACTTGGCAGCCTATGGTGGGATGGTATCTTGAACTCAGGAGTTTGAGATCAGCCTGAGCAATGTAGTGAGATCTTAAAAACAAATTTCAGGCCAGGCATGGTGGCTCACACCTGTAATCCCAGAAATTTTGGAGGCCAAGGTGGGTGGACCACAAGGTCAGGAGCTCAAGATCTTTCTGGCCAACATGGTGAGACCCCATCTCTCCTAAAAATACAAAAATTAGCCAGACATGGTGGCACGCACCTGTAGTCCCAGCTACTTGGGAGGCTGAGGCAAGAGACTTGCTTGAACCCAGGAGTTGGAGGCTGCAGTGTGCCAAGATCTTGCCACTGCACTCCAGTCTGGGCTACCAAGCAAGACTCTATCTCAAAAAACAAACACACAAAACATTTAAATTCTATATTACTAGTATATAGGAAACAATTGACTTTTATACATTAACTTTATATCCTGCAACCACACTATAGTTTCTTATTCATTGCAGAAGTTTTTTTTTGTCAATTATTTGGATTTTTCTAATTAGAAATCATGTCTTCTGCGGATAAAGTCCTTCTACACCAACATGTATGCTTTTATTTTTTTAACTTATTGTATTACTTAGAACATCAAGTATGATGCCTAAAAAGACTGGTAAATGGAGACATCCTTGCCTCCCAATCTTAAGGAGAAAGCACGTGATTTCTCTACCTCCACTCCCTTTCAATACTTTAAATATTTCACTCCATTCTTTCTGCTTAATTATTTCTTAGGAAAAGAGAGAGAAATGTGAGCTGGCAGAGAAGATGACAGCAATAAGCAGGAAAACCACAGGTTTATGTTCGAAAGTGTCTAGAGTCTGTTTAACTACCAGAAAATGAGTCATTACTAAAATAATAGACTGATTCAATTGTTGAAATGGCTATTTCACAAGAAAAAGAAAAACAATTCTAGGCACCTTTGTTAGCCAATTGAATCTAAACTGTAAAGTCTTACGTCCTTCAACTTCATGTCCTAATAAACTAGTGTTCCTCAAATTTTGGAAGTGTAACTAGGGAGCTAGTTAAAAATAAATGTGTACTTATGTGTGTGAATAGGTGCATATGTGATTAGATATACATGTGAATAGTATAAATATCAAACATAGTAAGGGATGTGGAGTTTATTCACATTATTTGTAGTAGTAACATTCTATAAAGTCACCATAAACGCTGTATCTATGAATACTGAATTATCACTCCTAGAGAAAATATAGGGTTAGGTTCCAGGGAGCCTCTGGTCATATGCTTGTCATCAGATCAATATATAACCTTGTTTTATGTGTGCTTCTGTTTCAACACACCTTATTTAATATACATTGCTGACTCAATGACATTGAACTTACACTCAGCAGCACTGTCATTCATGCCTGAATGAAGCATATATAACAAACACATCTCCTTCATAAGGCACATCACAGCACTCTTGTGCCTAGCAACACTAGACAGCATTTCAGCACTACACCTGGAGGCCATTTTAAATAGAGAAATAATCAACAAAAATCACAAAAATGTGAAAAAGTTACCAGACTGTGAACAAAAACATGTACTTACAGTAGGAGATCTGAAACAAGAAGGTGATGCCACTCTTTAACCTGAGCTGGAGGAATGTGTGTCTGGGACCAACTCACGTTTTTTCCCACTCTGTGCATGCCCATGAATGACCAGAGAAGCACCACCCATATTGGTCTGGGAGTCACAAATAAATTTTAGCAAATAGTCAATTCACAAAAATGAACTCCACAAATGATAAAGATGGACTGTGTATGTGTGTGCGTATACATATACACATGTATATTATGTAGTGTTGTAGGTGTATGAATGCTGACAGAGAATGAAAGGATGCATTTGAAAGCTGCCATATGGATATAGTAGGCAACAAATAAATAATTTTTCTTTTAATATTCTATTAATTATGACTTTTTAGTTTACTTAAATGTATACATGCTTTGTGAGAAAATGACAAATTAAGTGCTAAATATATGAAGTTATAATTATCGCCAAAATTACTCTTCACTTCCAGGAATGGAAAAAATGATAACAATAATGACAAAATTCATATCTCTAGCACTGCCAAGAATTAATCTAACTATTACCAGTCTTTGCCAATTTTCTTTTTCTTCAAACTCTCATGTCACCAAATTTCTGCTTTTCTTAATACTTTAGAAAGATTGTCATGACACATATTTCTAATTTAAGCTGACAGTTTTAGAAGCTGGACCATAGAGCTGTGAACTTAATAAAATCACCAGGCAAGAACTAAAGAACAAAAAGCAAGAAAGCAGATCATAATGTAGGGGATGAAATTAAAAGGAAAAATGCCTTGTTTATGAATTACAAACCACTGGCCTAGTCATTGATTTGGGTGGGTGGTAGAAGTGAATTCTTTTAGCGTTGTAGTGAGAAAATAAATGCAGAAGAACAAAGGTATAATTTCTGTTCAATTGCAAGAAAACCCTTCATAATTATTTAGAAAAATTCAACTATGTTCTATAAGCACATATTAAAATATGAAAGGATGATAAAATAAGTGTTTCTTAAACAAGACCTGTTAGCACTGAGAATTATTTTTTGGTCAGAAATTAGATAATAGCAAGTCTTCCTGGTGAGTTTACATATATTATGTAAAGAGATATTAATTAAGAAATTTAGCTAAGGCATCAAGAGGACAAATTCACTCAAATATTCCTCTTAAACAGTTTATGACATCTTTCTGATTACTGTTTCAAATGCCACTTTGAGGGTCAATCTTTGTTGACATCTAGTAGTGATATGAAACTTTCCAGGATCAGTAAATATCAGAAAAAATAGTCCACTTATAGTAGTTAATTATAAGTCCAAGCCAGACTTATAATTAACCATTGAACTAATTGTTCATATCGAATGCTGGTGCATAAACTACACAATATAGTAGTAGTAGGAAAAGTAATATTATAAAACAAAGACTTCATCTTACAGTCTTTTGGGTCCTGTGTTATGAACTATGTGAACATATTAATAGTAAACAGAAAAATACAGAGTGTTTAAGTAAAAGAAAATGTATAAAAACTGCAAAAGATAAAACGACATCTGATGTTTACATGATATGCATATGTCAAGTTCAGACAGTTTGGGTCTCTTTAAAAACCAAAGCCCAAAATAAACCAAACTAATCTCTGCCAAAAATAATTTTTCAAATGGATAGGAAATTAAATATATAAGTTAAATTTGCATAAATACCAAGCCTCAATGCAGAGTGACACAAGCTACTGCAATTCTGATTTAGGATATGTATGATTAAGAACACACACACACACACACACACACACACACACACACACACACACATTATCCCTTTGTCAACTTCGGAAATCTTCACAAAGCTGTGAAGGAGGAAGCCTATATTTGAAAAATAAAATTTGCAAATGAAAGCATGATAAAAAAATTTACCAATGGGAAAAAAAAATTTTTACTGAAAATTAACACATTTAAAATAATATAACAAAGATAATTAAGATTTGCTTATGCTTAAGAAATAGCCATTGTTTTGTCACTTTACACATATTTAACTGGTTTAATTATTTAATACCATAAGTAGATATTATTATCCCCATTTTACTGATGAGAAAACAGAGTTAGAGAGGCTTAAGTCTCAGGGCTGATCAATAGAGCCAGCGGTTGGGTCTTAACTATGGCCAAGACCTTTTCTCTGATGTATCATGTAGCAAAAAAAAGTTTACTTCTAATAATTTCATTAGAGTATTCAACTTATGGTTGTCTACCCCTTTCATTTCCTTGCAGTCTTTTGTACACCTGTACCATTTTCTCCTAATGTTCTTCTTTATTTCTTGATCCCTTTCATCTTGATTATTTGCCCACTTTCTTCCCTAACAGTAAGGTTATTCCTGGGAACTAAAATATATTTTATCATATAAATTAAATAATTTTGTGGTCCACTTTATGTCGTTCACTCTCCAAAATCCTGTATGATAAATAATGATGTTTCTTGTTACTTCTCAATATTGCAGGAGGGATGCTGAGTTAGTGACCTTTGGTAGAAAATGTTTTCATGCCCCTGGTTCTACATAAATCATGGTTACACATTAGCCTGAGCCAAGAGCTGCAGATCAACAGGTCATTAGCACGAATAGCCTTGGGACACGTTACTGAAAATACTGAAATAATAAAACAGAATTTGAAATTTGGTAGAATATAGGCCAAACTGGCTTAAAAAAAAAATGTATTTTGTTTGGTCCACACAGTTTTAAACTTTTTAAAATTAGTTGAAAATGTTTACAAATCAGAAAAATTACATAAGAAAATCTGAATTTACAGTTCCTCTTGAAACATTTAATATGACAATGCTAGTCTTGAGTTTTTCAGGGCAATAATCAGATGATAATGATTGGCAATATGTGTCTTCCTTACATAGGCTCAGGGCTCCAGTTTTTGTCCCTACAAATAGCCCAGTTCATTCATTTATATCTGCTGGACTTTTTAGGCAGTTGAATTTGCGGACCCCGGATTTTATATATTCATGAGGTGCAGTAACACGTCCTAGGGATGGAATAGAGATTAAGAACTTACTTCTGATTTGGTTTATAATTTTAAAATATTTTACGAATTATTTCTAAAATTGACCTAGTTTGCAAATTCACTAGTCCTTTTTTAGAGATCAAGAATTTTAATGCATGACACCTAGGAACACTAAAATTGACATTTTTGTATAAAATAGGAACAATTCAGGGGTCAGCCTGGAAGACATTATGACTATGTCAAATCCAGAGAGGACATAGTTCTCAAAAAAGGAAATATCATTCCCAAATAATGAAAGTGAGTAAGTGAAGAGCGGTAATCACACATTTTCATGTTTTTCAATATTGGCAGGTTCTCTTTGTTTACTCCATGGCTAAAATCCATGGTTGAATGGTGACTTCTAAGTTTTTGAATAGGTAGAGCTTAGAGGTGATCATTTAGTGATTAAGGGGAAGCTATTAGATCTGTTTTAAAGAGGCATTTTTAAGAACAAGCTAGTTTTTTTAAATTTAGATGATATGCTACCAGATCCATAAAAATGGCAAGGTTTATGAGATTTCTTTTATTTATACTTTATATAAGTAGATTGAGAAAACTTCAATTAATCTGACTTTGTAGAAGAATCTGACTTTGTAGAAGAATCTGACTTTGTGGAGGAAGGTTGTTAAAAAAAAAAAAAATCCTCAAGGCTGGACACGGTGCTTTATGCCTATAATCCCAGCACTTTGGGATGCTTGAGATGGGAGGATCTCTGGAGTTCAAGACCAGCCTAGGCAAAATATAGAGACCCTATCTCTACAAAAAAATTACCCGGTCATGGTGACATGCATGTGTAGTACCAGCTGCTCAAGGGGCTGAGGTGGGTGGATCGCCTGAGCCCAGGAGTTTGATTGTACTACTGCACTCCAAATTGGGCAACAGAGTGAGGCCCTGAACCAAAAGAAAGAAAAAGAAGAAGAATCCTCAAATCACTACTACGTGTACCATTATTCCCCTAAGATTTAGAATTAGACTGATTTATATTTGAACTTCTCAAACTTTCTGAGTTGCAGTTTCTTCATTTAACAATGGGCAGGAGGGGAATCTAAACTCATGTATTTGACCTTTTGTAAGATAATGGACATAAATGTCCTAACATAAATCTCTTAGCACAGTACCCAGGTTATATAAGAAAATTTTATTAGAGTTTGCTCACAAAACTGAGACAGGCAGTTCTCAAAGGGCAGGATTGTATGTTGAGGCAGAATTTGGTCCCAAGTTTCCTTGATGTTATCTATTAACATTTCTAGAGAAAAATACTAAAAATTAAAATGATGTCCACTAGAGGAATTTACTGTGACTTTCAGAACTCCTTATATGAAACAAAATTAAATTTAATGATTTTAAAAAATTGCTCACATTTCTAATTAATCATGTACTCTCCTGTGGTTCTTTAAAGAAATTACTAATGATAAACTCAAATCTAGTTCATGGCTAACTACAGCATGCTCCTTCTCCTAGAATTTATATGGAGTGGCTCTGGCTTCCAAGAGTTTTGCTATTCTTTCATTCGCAGATGTATTTCACTACTGTTGCTGTTTCTGATACCGCTGGAAAGGTCTGTGCCTCTGTTTGCTGTTTGTTTCATTCCTCTGCATTCTTTTGTTCCATACTAACCTCCTACTGGATCATTTTTATCTTTCCTGATTACCAATACAATTTACCCCCAGGCAGTTACTTTCTCTACCTCTCACCACTAAAGGATTTAGTTTCCCTAATGTCTCTGAACGTTTGAAAAGAGCCCAGGTCCCCGTGCAAGTTCCTTGCTTTCCAGACCAAGTGGAGCCCAGTAGAGAGCAAAAGCCCTTCACCTGGTCTTTGATTTAAATGTTCCGCAATTGTCTGCTAGAACCAAAGTTTTGTAATCTCAATTTCATGGGTCTATATTTTATCTCCATGGGCTTTATGTTACATGATCCAATAATGTCTACTTTTCCAATACCCTTAATTTGTATCACTCCATGTTTCTTAGTCTCTTTTTATAGACAAATCTGAAATAGAAGATATTCCCATCAGCTCCCATGGCAGACTTCATGGCCTCTTAGGCAGGAAAAGGTATTTAGAAAAAAAATTCTAAAGAGACAGGAACAAAAAAGTATAACTGCCAATACAACTTGGAATAGAGCAGAAATCGGGGCAGAAGGGACAGAAAGCATAAAACAAAAAGAAAATGATTTATATTTGTTGAGTCTAATGTTGCCAGAATCGGTGCTGAGTGCTTGGTATGTTTATATATGCATGTATATAAATACATGTACACATAAATATATGTGCATAATATACACATATGTACACATGTATTATACATACATAAATATATACACAAAGCATATAAATGAACTTATTTAACTTCGTAACAGTTCAGTAGGCTATATTTTACTTGCTTTAAGATAAACTGTGACTCAAAGAGATTAAATTATCTACTCAAGATTATATGACACCAAGTCACAAACCTAGAATTCAAAGCCAGATCAGACTTATTTTCCAGTAAAGCACCTGGCTCACACAACCTCAGTTTTTGAAATCAGTGTTAATGAGGTATGCCTTGAGCAGAGACTGAGACAGTGATTTGACTAAATGGATTTATTGAGGGGACGCCTTCAGTAGAAAAAGACTGAAGGGGAAAAGGATAAGCCAAGTGAAGGAACTACATAAGGATGTGTTCTCGCTAGGCTCTACCTGCAATCTGATCCCATGGACAGTTCTGCAATATGAATTAAACCAGAGTTGGACCCACCTGGAGGAAAGAGAACTGATTATTTGTATCCCCATGCCAGTTAGTCTTTGACTGTGGTTTGTCAGGAGGGTAAGAACTGTGAACAGTTAGTGCCAAGTACCCACAGCACCTGGGGGATGGGTGCACTGATTTTAGGATTTGGGAAGGGCACAGATGATGAACTCTCAAGAAGACATAGTTGAAAGTAGTATATTTAAAAATGTAAAAATCGTTCATTTAAAAATGTAAAATGAAATGTAAGCTCATCTTCCTTCTGAAACTTGGATAGAAAATCATAATGTGAGTTTTCCCTAGAGAATTCAGAGAATTATACTTCTAAAATATAGTTAAGAAACCAGAAAAATAGAAAACAATGGTCACAAGGCTCCAATATTGAAATCATGCCTCCATAGAAGAAACATTTGTGAATTAGGAAGAGTTACCTTCTTTTTTGCAAAGAAAGAACCAAATAATTTAAATACCTTGACTAAGATTTCAAAAATAATAAATAATAGAACCAGGATTTGAATCCAAGTTTGTCAGACTCTAAAGTTACTTTTCATCATCAGTAGACTATAAGTTTCCATTACAATAACATACTAAAACATTAGCTTTTGAACTGGCTAAATGAAAATATTGATTTCCTAATCAAGATCATTATTTCAGTTCATGGTGCCAAATCATTGCTGATTCATATTTGATTTGTTTTTCAAATGGAATTGCAGAACATATATTGTTTTAAGGAAAGCCAAAACTGCAGATTTAAAATAATAGTTTAAATTTTATTTTCTTTCTATATCTGCTAGACAACAAAATTAACATTGTAGTTTCAGTGCATTGGGTGAATAAGCATTAGCATTTTCAGGTCTAGCATTTTATTGGTACTGATTAATTATTTCAGTATTTTGAAAGGGAATAAGCAATTATAGCGAGTATAGGGTCAGGTGAAAGAGATGACAAAGAGTCTTAAGAGTCTGATGCATGCAAAGTGAGCAGGAAATCAAGAGCCAAAATCAAATTGGCAGGGAGAGGAACAGAAATGTCACTGACCTATGGGCTTTACTCTCTCCAATATCATAACACTTTAGGAAAGAAATGAACATGGAATGGTTTAACCTTTATTTTATGCTGATGTATCAAGTCTTATAAAGTACAATATTCAATTCTAGAACATTATTTCTGAGGGTCAGTCTTTTATTTAAATAAATACATGGGTAATATCCCAAAATATTCTTTCAGAGAAAAAAAACAGTAGCTTTTCTGTAAGACAAATGAAAATGAGACCTTTGGTGATATGTGACTAGAACATGTATCTACTAAATTACCTGAGCAAACCAGGAACAGAAGAGGAGTTAGTGACTAGGAAATTCCATGGTCTGAGCCCTCTATCTTCATGCCATATCTGCGCCACCTTAGATTCTCAGAGTCCAGTTCCAAAGCTACCTTTTCCATTAAGTTTTCCCTGATCCCTTTGGTCTAAAATAACCTCTCGTACAATCTGGCTTTTTGTTCAGTATTTACTCTTCTGCTATATAAACAAATTCTTAAAATCTGGCGTAATATCTTGGTTTACCTTTATAACCCAGCACCCAGTTAAATATATAACACTTGTCATTGATAACCTTGTGGATGCAAACCAAATTACAGAAAAAGTGACTAAAATCCCAACTTGATGTACCAACATATAAATTTTGTTTTAGAATATGGCAAAAATCACTAGAACAATAACGGAAAAGTACTGATAAATGTATAAAGCTCTAAAAAATAAAATGTGGGGCTGCTGTATGATCATCAGTATTGCCAGAATAGTCACTTGAACCAGAAGGGCAATCACAAAAATACTGTAAAAAGAATTAAGCTGCCCTGACAGAGGAAACTTTAAAGCATTCATTTTTTTGAAATACTATTTGATTATCAAGAGACATTCTTATTTAATCATTTCTAAGATCTCCTATTATGAGGTAGAGCAAAGGGATCTGCTTGAAATAACTTCAAGAGCAATGCTTATAGTCTCAAAGTAATAAAATTTTACAATTCTAGGCTATTTCTGAGAGTACAGTAGCTACTTCTCAAGCTAATTAAGAGATGAGACTATGTAGGAGAATTAGAATTGCACTGTCACATAGGAGTTCAAAAGTATAGTTCCAGATTTTTACCAATACACTACAAAGTTTTTGATTTTACCCACTGATCCTTCAATAAAATGAGACCTTTATGTCATTTTCAGTGTTTAATGTATTTAAGGTGTCTCAGTTAATGGCTAATTGACGAAAACTTTATGTCTGGGGCCTGATGTAGAAAATAGTTAGAAAGAGGAACACATAATTCTACTTCCAAGGAATTTGAAAATATTAGGGGACAAAGATCCATCTCACACACACACAGAAACACACACAAACACACAGAGGCATGTATACACATACAGAAACTAAGGCAGGAAAAAGAAGTTTTAAGGACATATTTGATCAATGATGATATATTAAAGGTACACTAAAATGCCAAAAGTTTTACTCAGTTGATTAAAATGAGGTAGAATGGGTTTGAAAAAGCTCAAGTGAGGAAAGGAGACTTGAGAAAAGACAGACTTGGAGATGTACAGGGGGGTGGATGCAGCAAACCATAATCTACCCATCTGACAAAGGGCTAATATCCAGAATCTACAAAGAACTCAAACAGATTTACAAGAAAAAAACAACCCATCAAAAAGTGGGCAAAGAATGTGAACAGACACTTTTCAAAAGAAAACATTTATGCAGCCAACAAACATGAAAAAAGATCATCATCACAGGTCATTAGATAAATGCAAATCAAAACCACATTGAGATACTATCTCACACCAGTTAGGATGGTGATCATTAAAAAATCAGGAGACAAGAGATGCTGGAGAGAGTGTGGACAAATAGAACACTTTAAACTGTTGGTTGGAGTATAAATTAGTTTAACTATTGTGGAAGACACTGTGGCAATTCCTCAAGGATTTAGAAATGGATATACCATTTGGCCCAGCTATCCTATAATTGGGTATATACCCAAAGGATTATAAATTGTTCTATTATAAAGACACATGCACACATATGTTCACTGGGGCATTGTTTACAATAGCAAAGACCTGGAACCAACCCAAATATTCATCAATGATAGACTGGATAAAGAAAATGTAGCACATATACATCGTGCAGCCATAAAAATGGATAAATTCATGTCCTTTGCAGGGACATGAATGAAGCTAGAAACCATCATTCTCAGCAAACTGACCCAAGAAAAAAAAAACCCAAACACCACATGTTCTCACTCATAAGTAGACGTTGAACAATGAGAACACATGGACACAGGGAAGGGAACATCACACACCTGAGCCTGTCAGGGGGTGGGGTACTAGGGGAGGGATAGCAGGAGGTGGGGCTATTGGGGAGGGATAACATTAGAAGAAACACCTAATGTAGATGATCGGGGAATGGAGGCAGCAAACTACCATGGCATGTGTATACCTATGTAACAAACCTGCACAATCTGCACAGGTACCCGACAACTTATAGTAAAATTAAAAAAAAGAAGAGATGATATGTGCAATAGCGTGATCGAGAAGGAGAGTGAGGCACAGGAGACACTGTGCACAAAATATAATTTGGATATTATTCCATGTTACTGTCATTAGAGGAGGGAGTCAGGGATTGCTGCGAGGCTTCTCACTTGGATTTTGCTTGAGTTAGTTTTGGCTGAATAAAAATCACAAAATCTTAATGATGTGCAACAATATACATCTATTTCTTGTTCACACACTGATACTATATCTTGAGCATGACTGGGATTGACTCAGAGCATCAGGTTTGGTCCAAATGTGCTTTACATGTCTGCCAGCCTTCTTTGACTATCACCTGCCTGAAGCATCTTCTCATGAAAGGAAGGTGCATAAGACAGCAAGCCCAGTGGCCTTTTAAGCCTTTGATTGTGTCATATACACTACTTTCCCATTAACCAAAATGAGTAATGTTGGCAAAAGCGGAAGTCAAGGGGTGGTAAGTGCACTTTCTATGAAGCCATAGCAAATGTGTATATATGATACTACTCCAGCCAGGTGAAGAACTGAGTCCAATAATTAAGTTTACGACAAGCACTATGTCAATGGTGGGAGAATTTCTAAGAAAATGAATTAAAAGAAATAATATGATTTGAGCATAGACAAATAACAAATAGAATTTGGGCTTAGGCATTTTGAGGTACCTCTAGCACCTGAGATCACTGTTTAGTGGATAGTTGCGTATATTGACTGGACTGTTAAGAGAATCATATCTGCATTGTGAACACAGATCAGAAGTTGTCAGTATGGATATTCACAAGAGTCTGTAGAATGAAAAACAAAGAGACTCTGGGGGAAAGAAGTCCAACATTTAAAGGATGAGCAGCAGCACAGAGGAAAATGAGATAAGTCGTAAAACTATAAGACAAAAAGAGAGTGACTTTATGTGCTTAAACTTCATAGGGGTCCAGAGAGGAAAGGACTCCGAATTCTCAATCCGATTTAAAACTAAAAAAGCACTCATGGCCTTTAACAGAATCATTTCAACATATTAAAGTTAGAATATGGTTCATCTTAGGAAAATTACTAATGTCAGTCATTCCAGCTACTCCAGCATTATCTATGTCCTCACTCCTTTCATTCACACCCTTTCCCTTTCGGTACAAAAGCAAATCTGTGTCTTGTGTTGGTGCAGTTCTCTACATCTTTAGCACACAGACCACCACAATAACTACCCTATTCTACAAGAACTTCCTACCAGTACCCTACCTCCCCACCTGCCCCCATCACAATCCATTTTCACATTACAAACAGACTAATCATCAAAAACAGCAATCAGATAATCATAGTATATACTTCCCACTGTAAAATACCACTCCACACCACCAATATCTTGGCATGGGAAATCCTATGTAGTTTGACCTCTCACAATCTCATCTTTTACTACTCTGCTTCCAGGCCAATATATTTCACCCATTTTGTCCTTATTTAACTGAGACAACCATCCCAAGATCATTTCCAACTCAGGACCTTTGCTCTAGCTGTCCTCTAATCTGTAGTGTCTCCTCTGCTAGATAACCAAATTCTTATTATCTGAGATAATGTCTACCTGGAAATTCTCTTTTCACAGATTTCATATTGCTGAACTTTCTAATAATTGCGATATCAGCTTAAATGAAGCCTTCCGTGAACATTGACATGATTAGCCTGTTAGTCACTGCTCTGCTTATGTCATAGGCGTAAACCTATTTTAATTATCTATGTTGTACTTGTATCTGATTTTCTTTTACTTTTTGTTTCTCCAATATTCATATAGATATATTGCCCTATTTACAAGTTATAGTCTTATCTCCAAAACATAGAACTGGATCTCACATATAGTAAGTATTAATAACTATTTGTTGAATAAATGCAGTTTTGTATTAACTGCAATGAGTGGAAAAATAAACAGGATCAAAGAAACTGGAAAACCTGTGTATAAGAAATAAATAGTAAAATCTTGACTGAAGCGGAAAGGAGGGATGATGCAATACCTATAGGGAATAGCTTTATCCATTCATTTATATATGTACGCATGTATTGGATGGAAGTAATTTTAACATTTTTTAATGCTGGTGGGAGTAAAAATTGGGAGAAGAAATAAAACAGAAGATAGAGGAAATAATGAGAAAGAACAGCTCTTGAGGAAGTGAAAGGTAGTATATCTAGAATATGAGTGGAGTTATCAGCCATTGAGAGTAAAAAGACACTTCTTTCACTTAAACTGGCAAGAAGAACAGATATAAATACTTAATTATTTTTTTCTCAAAATTGCTATATACCTACCATCACACAATCTACTTTTCATGCATATTTTCCTTTCTGATTAGAGCTTCTCATATAGCATCACTTTGTCGGCCTTGTAAGTGCTCTTCATAAAGATGTATTATATTTTTTTAACCAGTAAGTTTTATTTGACAACAAGAAGTTTGTTTTCAGTCATTTATTATTATAAATAGAACTGCAACCAAATATACATAAAATATTTATGGAATATATATATATATAGTTTTGCATGGGTCTTTGAATACTTCTATGGCAAAAATTTCTATAGTTGAAGTAATTGAAAACTTTTAAGTATTAAGAAATATATGTAAAATTAGCCTTCAAAATAGTTTCTATCTCCAACTCTGTTTCCTTCTACTTTTATGAAGGATAGGTATCGTCTATTGAAAATGTTTCTAATTTGATAGAATATTATAGCTTCTTTTAATGGCAATTTATTTTTAGTAGAGTTGAAATTTTTGCATATATATTATCCATTTAGATGTCTTTTGTGAGTTATTTGTTCATGTCAGCTGTCTATTTTTGTACACTGGCAATTGCTTTTTTATGATTTCTCATAGCTCTTTCTGTGTTTACATAATATGTAAGAGTAGCATGTAATAAATTGTTATTCATAGATTAACATATCATGATAATATACAATCATCATATTATATAGAACAAGGGGGAAATTACTGCCAATTCTAACATGACAAACCATTGACTTTAAAATCATCCCATTTCAAGAACGTTAAATTGTGAAAAACATAGTGTATTGTTATGATAGGCAAATTAATGAACCTTAAAGATGCTATATGAGTCAAAGTCCTCTAGAGAAACAACTGATAGGATACATATAGAAGGAGATTTATGATAGAAATGGCCCACAGAATTATGAAGTCTAAAGAGTCCCATAACATGCCGTCTGCAAGGTGGAGAACCAGGAAAGCTGGTGGTGTTAATTCAGTCCAACTCTGAAGACCAGAGAACATGGATGCCTTGTTATAAGTCCTGGAGTCCAAAGACCTGAGAACCAGGAGCTCTAATGTTCAAGTTCAGAAGAGGATGCATGTTCCAGCTCAAGAAAGAGAGAATTCATTCTTCCTCCTCCTTTTTGTTCTACTTTAGCGAGATCTTGACAGATTGGATAATGCCTACTCACATGGGTGAGGGTGGATCTTCATTACCCTGCCTACCTGTTCGAATGCTGATCTCTTCAGGAAACAGTCTCACAGACACACCCAGAAATAATACCTTACCGGCTATCTAGGCATCTCTTAACCCAGTCAAGTAGGTAAATAAGATTAACCATTACATATGCCCATATTCAAATCCCCAGAAAATGTGAGTATGTTATATTAACACGGAAAAAGAGACTGCACATGTAATTAAGGTTACTGAATTAAGATGACTGTAGATTATCCAGATAGGCCCTAGGGAATAACATGAGTTCTTAAAGCAGAGAACATTCTCTGACTGGAAACAAAAGTGATATGGCAGGAGACCTGAATGAGATTCCAAGGATAAGAATTCAGTGTGCCATCACTATCATGGAGAACCATGTGATGAGACACCTCTGGGACCTAAGGGTAGCTTCCAGCTGATAGCCCACAAGGAAAAAGGGATTCCTGTTCTCCAACTACATGCAAAAATCTGCCAAAAACATAAAAAAAAGCTTGAAAGCAAATTCTTCTCTAGACAAGAGCCCAGGCTGACTGATGCCTTAATTTTGGCCTTATAAGACCCAGATCAGAGAAAACACCTGAGCTCACTCTGACATTTGAGCTGCAGAATTGTGAGATGATAAATGTATATTGTTTTAAGCCATTAAGTTTGTGGTAATTTGCGACATCAGCAATAGAAGTCTCTAATATAATTGCAGAGTAACAAAATAAGTATATGAATTCAGAAGGATAATTAAGTTATAAAATCTGAAATTTACAAGTTTTAGAGGTGACTGACTTTATGAAACCAGGGATGGGATAGAACAAATTTTATATTAAAGTAAATGAGGGAAAATCCCTGGAGTTTTAAAATCAAAATGTAATGGTATAAATTGTAAAGTTTTAATTTATAGGCTAGAAATACATTGGAAACTTAAAGCTTATATATTATAATTTAAAATTTTTTCTTTTCTTCCACGAATTTTATAAATCACTCAGTTGTTTCTGTAAAATATGCCTGCCTACTGGGACATATCACGTGACAATCTAAAGTAATTAAAAGCTGTGTGTTTTTGCTTCATTGGATGAAATACAGATAAAAGGTAGAAATGTAAATTTACATCTGAAATAAAATTCTAAAGAGATAATTTTAAAAACTAACCATTATTATAAATGCACATTTCAGGTTATAACTTTTAAAGTGTGGGATAATCACTCTGAGATTATAAGTTAAATAAAAGAAATGTTTATAAAAACATAAATATGAAAGTAGCTATGTTGATTAACAGACCCAAGAAGTGATAAAATTTTTCAAGTATTATTACATCCTGCCATTTAATTACTGCATCATTTAACTCAAGTTGCAAAATGTTTTTCCTTCTTATATCTCTCTCTATAATAATAGGTAAATAATTTCAAATATGCACTACTTATTCCATAGTATCTCATATTTGATAACTTAACGACATCAGATTGTATTCTTACCAGAAGCCTGTTTAACATGCTAGAAAAAGCTACCTAACAATGTGCTGTTAATTGTCAAGAGGCAGAACATAGCCTGTCAATATGAGATTACTTTAAAAAACAAGGTCCCCACACATAAGGACAATGATTCTAAACCGGAAAATTATGTAAGTGTGGTATTCCTTAATAGGCTTTAATGTGATTATTATTTCTAAGGACCTAGTAGTATGCTGATCCTCTACATACTGTTTGCGTGAAGTGTGTGTTTCATTCTGCTTCTACCCTTGTTTCGCACTTACTTATCTCCAAGATAGCTCAGCCAAAACAGATGATAAGAATGTATACCAGAGCAGAAAGTAATGGAGCACTTTTTATTTTTTTCTCTTAAATTCCAAATATCTGAGGGAGCCACTTTGATAAATTCAGTTGGCAATTACTTCCACCAAGTTCATTCTTAGGAGAAATACTAATGAATCAGGGAATTCAATAGTTCTTTTCAGCAATTTATTTAACACAATGATGATAGGGACAGGAGATAATCTAACATTATGTTGAAATATATTATTGCTAGAATGTATTATTGCTATGCAAACACATAGAAGCTAAATTGTTTTAGCTAAAAGATTTGCCTACATATTTGAATACAAATGTTTATTTGGTAATGGTACTTAGGGTAAATCATATAGGAAAAATTACCTTAATAACATATAGTAAATTAATATAATTATAATCATTTCCTATTAGCTAACTTACTCATTTTATTACCAGCACTTAAACACAATGCCTAGAAAAAATGACTGATGCACAGGTGATGAATAAATGCATGACTGTAGCCTTCCCTGTGTTTTAAAGCAATACAGTCTATAAACAATAGCAGTAGCAGAAAATATAATGTTGGCTTGATCTTTCCCACTGCTGACTTTTTGGACCTATAACTTAAAAATGGCTGAAAAGAAAAAGAACAAAGGAAGGAAAAACAACTGAAAAGGTCACAAAGTCTCTTGTTGAAAGTCACAGACTTAATTTTCATTTTCCATTCTCCAACTTATTGTTTGTTGATCTTGGGCAAGTAGTTTAGCTCTTCGATTTTACTTTCCTCATTTTTAAGTGGTGATAATAATACTCAATTTATAAGAGTGCTTTGAAGATTAATATCAATTGTCTTATACTGTGTCTAGAATATAAATATAAAATAAATGATTATTATGAATAATCTGAACTAAAATTTCAAAAATAGTTTTTAGCTTGCTTACTTTGTAAAGAATGTTTAAAAATACATCTTTCATTTCTTTTCCTTGTTAAGTAGAATTCTTTGATTAACTTCTCTTGAATCTCACTGATTTGCATTATGTCTCACTAATATAGGATGGAACCATTACTGATTGCATTATGATTAACTTTGCTAGTGTCATTTTCAAACAGTGAACGATGGCATGGCAATGATATCCCTTAATTAGTTAAACATTTATCATTTATAAATTTGAAGATATCTTATATCTCAATGAATTTCAATGTATTATGACGCCAGAAAAGCTAATTCTCCTGTTCATGGATGTAGGGTATGTGAAATTGCATTTATTAGGGAGTCATTAAGTTAGGGAGAGTTACCACTTTCCTCAAAGACAGACCAGGTAGTCCTGTGAGAAGACTACCTCTGTATCTATAGTCTGAATTAGCCAATGGTAAAGTAAATGAGAGAGTCATGGTCCATAGTGAGACTTGGGGAAATCTCACTGAGGTGAAAACAGTTAAATTTCTATATCAGCCTTCATTCCATTTCTTTCTACACTTTTATCCCCAGGATTAAGACAATACTTAAAACAGACTTTCACCACTCTATTAGTCAGAAGTTTTGCCTCATGGTTACCAGAACCTGCTATCATAGAACATACGCTTTAGAGCCAGTTTTGCCTCTGCAGTCACTTGATTGCAGAAGCCTATACCCATTGAAGAAAATATTGTAACCACTAATTCTTCCTTTTTTAAATAAAAAACTCTGAATTACTTAATTACTTCATTCATTACTTAGAAGATGTATTTATTGTGTGTGTGTGTGTGTGTGTGTGTGTGTGTGTTTGTGTATGTATATGATATATAAGCTTTCACATGTTTCCAATATGGAAGAAGTATAGGCTTAGGGATAAGAATGCATCCAGTGGATACATTTTCAAATATGATCGCACCTTCCTAGACACAAAATTCACCAGTCAAATCAATAGGAGAACATAACTATTTTTAAAAGTATGATAGCACCTTCCTAGACACAAAATTCACCAATCACATCATTAGGAGAACATAACTATTTATAAAAGGAACATAAAAACAAAATGTTAAACACACTGTCAAAACAAAGAATAGTTTTCCTTTTATTCACACTGCTTACCAAATGGAATACATCTGAGTAAAACAGTGCCTTGACTACTTGGAGGTATTGACTAAACACATTGGCACAGCCACACTTCAAACACTCCATAAATTTGTTAGGTTCTTATACCATGTTTTTAATTACCTTCTGTTTGTAGCTTTAGTTGTTGGGGTTAATTTTCATACAAAAATAGATAAAACTAAAAGATATAACACAGTGTGATGCCGCTTGATTATATTTTATAAGAGGTCTTTGCATTACTTCTAGAATTGTACTGTCTTCAAAAATATAACATTGAGAAATTAAAAGTCTATGAATCAAAATTTCATAGGTGATGATATTCTATGAAATTAAAATGAAAATGAAAAGCAGAATTCTTAGTTTTTTAACTGTGTGTTGAAAATCGTCTACTTATGTTTAATTAGATTCTGTCTGTCAATTCTGGCTTTTGTTGCCATTGCTTTTGGTGTTTTAGTCATGAAGATTTTGTCCATGCCTATGTCCTGAATGGTATTGCCTAGGTTTTCTTCTAGGGATTTTGTGGTTTCAGGTCTTATGTTTAAGTCTTTAATGCATCTTGCGTAAATTTTTGTATAAAGTGTAAGGAAGGGATTCAGTTTTAGTTTTCTGCATATGGCTAGCCACTTTTCCCAACACCATTTATTAAATAGGGACTTCTATTTCCATTGCTTGTTTTTGTCAGGTTTGTCAAAGATTAGATATGGTTGTAGATGTGTGGCATTATTTCTGAGGCCTCTGTTCTGTTCCGTTGGTCTGTGTATCTCTTTTGGTACCAGTACCAGGCTGTTTTGGTTACTCCAGCCTTAAAGTATACTTTGTAGTCAGGTAGCATGATACCTCCAGCTTTGTTCTTTTTGCTTAGGATTGTCTTGGCTATATGGGCTCTTTTTGGTTCAATATGAAATTTAAAGTAGTTTTTTTCTAATTCTGCATAGAAAAGTCAATGGTAGCTTGATGGAGATAGCATTGAATCTATAAATTAGTTTGGGCAGTATGGCCATTTTCACAATATTGATTCTTCCTATCCATGAGCATGGAATATTTTTCCATTTGTTTGTGTCCTCTATTATTTCCTTGAGCAGTAGTTTGTAGTTCTCTTTGAAGGGGTCCTTCACATCCCTTGTAAGTTGTATTCCTAGGTGTTTTATTCTCTTTGTAGAAATTATGAATGGGAGTTCACTCATAATTTGGCTCTGTGTTTGTCTATTATTGGTGTATAGGAATGATTGTGATTTTTTTCACATTGATTTTTTTATCCTGAGACTGCTGAATTTGCTTATCAGATTAAGGAGATTTGGGGCTAAGACGATGGGGCTTTCTAAGCATAGTATACAATCATGTCATCTGCAAACAGAAACAATTTGACTTCCTCAGTGCTCCTCAGGGATATTGGCCTGAAATGTTCTTTTTTTGTTGTGTCTCTGCCAGGTTTGGTATCAGGATGATGCTGGTCTCATAAAATGAGTTAGGGAGGATTCTCTTTTTGTTTTGTTTGGAATAGTTTCAGGAGCAATGGTACGAGTTTCTGTTTCTACCTCTGGTAGAATTTGACTGTGAATCCGTCTGGTTCTGAGCTTTTTTTTTTTGGTTGATAGGCTATTAATTACTGCCACAATTTCAGAACTTGTTATTGGTCTATTTGGGTTTTGCCTTCTTCCTGATTTAGTCTTGGTGGGGGTTGTATGTGTTCAGGAATGTATCCATTTCTTCTTGATTTTCTAGTTTATTTGCATGGAGGGGTTTACAGTAATCTCTGACAGTAGTTTGTATTTTTGTGTGATCAGTGGTGATAGCCCCTGTATCATTTTTTATTGTGTCTACTTGATTCTTTTCTCTTTTCTTCTTTATTAGTCTGGCTAGTGATCTATTTTGTTAATCTTTTCAAAAACCAGCTCCTGGACTCATTGATTTTTTTGAAGTTTGGTTTTTTTGTTTTTTTTTTTTTTTGTCTCTATCTTTTTCAGTTCTGCTCTGATTTCAGTTATTTCTTGTCTTCTGCCAGCTTTTGAATTTGTTTTCTCTTGGTACTCTAGTTATTTTAATTGTAATGTTAGGGTGTCAATTTTAGATCTTTCTCTCTTTCTCCTGGGGTATTTAGTGCTATAAAATTTCCTCTAAACAGTGCTTTGGCTGTGTCCCAGATATTCTGGTACATGTGTCTTTTTTCTCTTTGGTTTTGAAGAACTTATTTATTCCTGCCTTAATTTTGTTATTTACCCAGTAGTCATTCAGGAGCAGGTTGTTCAGTTTCCACGTAGTTGTGTGGTTTTGAGTGAGTTTCTTAATCCTTAGTTCTAATTTGATTACACTTTGGTCTGAGAGAACGTTTGTTATGATTTTCTGTCTTTTGCATTTGCTGAGGAGTGATTTACTTCCAATTATATGATCAATTTTAGAAAAAGTGCGATGCGGTGCTGAGAATATATATTCTGTTGATTTGGGGAGAAGAGTTCTGTAGCTATCTATTAAATCTGCGTGGTTCAGAGCTGAGTTCAGGTCCTGAATATCCTTATTAATTATCTGTCTCTTTGATTTGTATAACATCAACAATGTGTTGTTAAAGTCTTCTACTATTATTGTGTGAGAGTCTAAGTCTCTTTGCAGGTTGCTAGGAACTTGCTTTATGAATCTGGGTGCTCCTGCATTTGGTGTATATTTAGGATAGTTAGCTCTATTAAAAAGTCAGAAAACTGCAAATGCTAGATAGCATGTGGAGAAATAGGAACCTTTTACATTGTTGGTAGGAGTGTAAATTCGTTCAACCATTGCAGAAGATAGTGTGGTGATTTCTCAAGTATCTAGAACCAGAAATACCGTTTAAACCAGCAATCCTGTTACTGGGTATATACCTAAAGGATTATAAATCATTGTATTATAAAGACACATACACACATATATTTATTACAGCACTGTTCACAATAGCAAAGACTTGGAACCAACCCAAATGCCCATCAATGATAGACTGGATAAAGAAAATGTGGCACATATACACCATGGAATACTGTACAGCCACAAAAAAGGATAAATTCATGTTCTTTGCAGGGACATAGATGAAGCCAGAAACCATTATTCTCAGCAAACTAACAGGAACAGAAAATGAAACACCACATGTTATCACTCATAAGTAGGAACTGAACAGTGAGAACACATGCACACAGGGAGGGGAATGTCACACACCAGGGTGTGTCAGGGGGTGAGGCCAAAGGGAAGGATAGCATTAGAAGCAATATGTAATGTAGATGATGGGTTGATGGGTGCAGCAAACCACCATGGCACATGTATACTTATGTAACAAACCTGCATGTTCTACACATGTATCCCAGAACTTAAAGTATAATAATTAAAAAAAGAATATCAAGCAGTTGGAAGGTCTATGTGGAAACTGACAGAATCCAGAACTAGACAGTCATGTTGAAGTATTGTAAGGCAAGGATTTTCTTTAAACATGTCTCAATGTTAAGAGATAATTTCCATTTGTAGTGTAGAAATTACAAAGTTGTGTAATTTTTTGGATAGTTCTAAGTTAATAAAATAATAACATAAACAAACAAACAAAAAACAGCATTGTCTACTTTGCAACATGCCATTCTTCCTAGCCTGGCTTTTTGATTTATGTCTCCTTCCCTCCCCCCTTCCTCTTTCTCTTCATCCCTCCCTCCCTCCCTCCCTCCCTTTCTTGCTTATTTCCTTTCTTTCTCTTTCTTTATCCTTTTCTCTTTACATACAAAATCAAACTTATGCCTTATTTGGGGAATCTCTCTCCTTTGGTGTGATAAAGTAGCATCCCTAATATTCTGACTTTTTAAAAGATTGTGAGTTTTATTTTAATTCCACCATAACATTTTTATATTGCTTATTTTTCTGGAAAAGTACTATAATTATCCATACCCTAAACAAAAAGTACATTAGGCCTACTTAAAACCCATATGAATAAATTAAATGGCTATATATATTTATTGTGACTATAATCTTTTTTTCATCTTATTAGGTAAAACCTCCCAAAAACTAGTAAGTCAACATGCTCCTGTGAAAAAATACTAATCAGTAACAAAAACACAGTAACCTCTATGGTTTTCTAATAATGTAAAAGAAGAATATAAGTTATATGTTTTAGATTATTTAAACCTTAGACAATGGCATAATATAAAATTCAAAATCAGTGAGTGCTCATTGGAAAGTGTTAACGTTACACCCAAACCAAGAAGTCCCGGGATACATATACTGCAATAAATAACATCTTTAATGCATTAAGGAATGCAATATCTAAAAAACCAAAGCATAGACTAAATTAATATGGAAACTGAGAGGAGGTCTTGGGCATAACCTGTTACGCCTTTTTTTTCCTTCATAGCATATCTAATCTCATTAAATATAAAAGCTCAATATCTTTTATATCAGTCCAGCATTAATTTGGGCATTAAGGTTGTACAGTATGATTGGGTGTGGTCAAGTCAGATAACTGCGTAAAAGTGAATTCGACTAATTCCATGAATGAATTCATCAAATTGACTGCACTGTCAGTGTGTTGTATTTAGGTACTTTGACCTCTATTTTCTCAAGCTCAAAGCTTCTTTATTTTTTATCACAAAATTGAAGTACTTAAATGAATTTGCATTCCATGCTTTTACTTTGTCTTCTTAAGGCAGAAATATATTTTTTTCTGAAGCTTTTTATTAGAACAAAATCAGGAATCCAGTACAGCTCTAGCATTTAATCAGGTTTATTAAGAAATTTAATCTTGAATTAAGGGAGGATTTAACTAGAATTTATTGAGAAACTTAGACAAAGTCAGAAAACAAATGTAATAACCTCAGAGGGAAGTTGTAATGCATAGACTATATAAAGATTATATGTGCTATTATTTGGGGATATACTGTAAGAAGGCAGTGACTTATAAGAAAGATCTAGAAGAGATTATGCCTTTGAGAACAATGAAAGCTGCTTAGGCCTCTGATTTTGTTTGTTGCAACTGCATGTCTACTCACTGTTTACCGAACATTTGTCAGTGATAATTTAGTCACTTCCATAGAAATTAGTTATTCAAAGATCATTACAAAGAGAATTTTAGGACAGACTGACATGTTTAAGAGATCTTAAGTATTAATTATGTGAGAATTTTCTGGTGAATCTATAAAGACCATTCATATCCATATTAGCAATATCTATTGTCAAATTATACCAGTGTTCTTACAAAAAATGAGCAAATAGCTGGGACTGAAAGAAATTAGTATGCCCTGCCCAAAAAATTATGCTTGAAATAAAAGTAAATAAGAATGTATCATTTAGTTTTGAATCTGGTAAAATTGGAAAGATTTTCCTTGCCATTAAAAGGTGTTGAAAGACCAGTTTCTAAAACTCTCATAATGCAAGTCCTCTTGGTGAGCAATCTTCAATACACTCTGCTACATTTCTGCTTCTAGTCAATCCTCACAAGAGAATAGCTCATGACAGGTCTTTTTGGTGCTGTTACTCATCTTTGTTGAAGTGTGTGTCCCTTGCTTAGCAATTTCTCTAGTCCCACGCACTGGTGGCTTCAATTCCATTTCTTTTAGTGGAAAAGAGCATTTCTTTGTAATTTTCCTCAATCAAACTCTCACATTTAGTAATTGTCTCCTCACTTTTTTCTTCTTAAAATGCATCATGCTTAAACCTTCTTAAGGAATTTATTTTACATTTGTAATAGAAATAACCAGATTTTTGAATTTCATAATCTGGAATATTTATTGAGATGATAAATAAGAAGAGTTTATCACTGGTCTTAAAATCTCCATATCATAGATATTTAATATATTATAGAGAAAATAAGTCCCAAAAGCTTCAGTAGCAAAGGAAACTTCCTTCAGCTAGTTCTAAGCTGCTGTCAATTTCTTATCCTTGTTTTGTGAATTTAATAAAGTGTATTTTTCTTGTTAACAATATGATATGGCAGCGGTGCTGATTACAGTCCTGAAAGACAATCCTGAATGCTGTAACTCCAGATGTTGAAATTCCTAAAAATCAGTATCTTTAAAAATCAAAAATTTTAAAGTTTCAAATCTCCAATGTCTAAAATGCTGAAAATTACAATCTCAAAAGATCAAAATCCAAAATGTTTAAATCCTGGAAGCTAAATTCTGAAAAACGGATTCATGCGTTTTCACTTGTATATAAAAGAGTTGCATCATGTTAATGGTTTCATATTAGGTGGAACTAATATCCTGCTATTTTCTTTATTTGGAAATTAAATATGGGTTAAGGACTTGCTTTTATGGGTGCCAAGTTACCAAGAAGTGGACTTTAGGGACTTAATTTTAGGTGTCACTTTGGCTGGATTAAGGAATACTTAGAAACCCACTGAAGCACTATTTTGGCTATATCTGTGAAGGTGTTTTCAGAGATGACTAAAGTGAATTAGAGTAAACTAGGTGGGGAATATCTGCCGTCAGTGTTGGGGCAGGCACCATCCATAGGAATGGAGCCCAGAGAGAACAAATACAGGTGAATTGATCCTTCTCTAAGAGCTGCAACACATTTTTCTTTTGCTGCCTTGGACATCAGAACTCCAGACTCACCAGCCTTTGGAATTAGAGTGAGCCACACTACTGGCCTTACAGGGTCTCCAGCTCACAGATGGCCTATTGTAGGACTTCCCAACCATCATAACTAGATAAAGCAGTTCCCCTAATCTCCTCATATATATCTACATATAGACAGATATAGACACATGTACATATACATATACATCTATTCTATCGGTTTCTGGAGAACCCTGATCAACACAGATTTGGTATTGGGGAAACCAAATATAATTCCTTTTTACTGTATTCCTTACAACACAGTGAAAGAGATCTGTGAAATGTTTCCCCAGAAAAAAGGTTGTTATAAGAGTAAGAGGCTACTTAATGACAAAAGATAAAAGTTTTAAAAGCTAATTATTATTGGTTCTGCAAAAGCAAAAAATCATTTAGTTGCAATAGCTGAGCAATAATCAGACTGTCAAATAGATGGTCTAATATATATATATGATATATATATAAAAAATTAAAAAATCTGTAGACCACAACCACTCTCCAAATGCAAGTGCAGGGAATGTTTTGAAGATTATAGAAGGGGTAAACACACAGGTAAAAATATGAGAAATATTCTCTAGGAAATTATTCTATCACAAGACTTCTGCTCCTCCATCATAGCACCAATTTGCTATGCTATGTATTTCATCTTCATATCATTTCCAGTACCCAGAGATACAAACTGCATAAAGGCCTTTAGGGAATTCTAACTCATTTTACACATTTTTGTGTGTGTGTAAATTTTGATTCAGAAAAGTGCATTATCATAAAGTTGTTTTTGCCTGTGAAGTACTGTGCATGTACATGAAAAAGTTGAAACTTTCTCAATAAATGAAAGATGTCAGCCAGGCCTGGGGGCTCAAGCTTGTAATCTCAGCAATTTGGGAGGCCAAGATGGGTGGATCACTTGAGGTCAGGAGTTCCAGATCAGCATGGCCAACATGGTGAAATCCTGTCTTTACTAAAAATGTAAAACTTACCTGGGCATGGTGGTGCACAACTGTAATCCCAGCTACTCAGGAGGCTGAGGCTGTAAAATCCCTTGAACCTAGGAGGCAAAAGCTACCAGCCGAGATTGTGTCACTGCACTCCAGCCTGGGCTACAAGAGCAAAACTCCATCTCAAAAAAAAAAAAAAAAAAAAAAAAAGATGTCTTTTTTGTACATCCACACATGTAAAAGATAACATTTCTTGATATCTTGACTCCTTAGGCAACTGCATATGAGGTGATGAACCATCATGATTTGTAATTGATCTCATTAAAAGACTTAGGTTGTTCATCATGATATTTCACATGACCGGAGTTACAAACCTGGGTGCATACAATTAGCATCCATAGTAACATGTCTTTATACATTTTGCTTTTTGACTTCTTTCTTTGTGAACATGGTTTGTCTGATCAGAACTTTCATATTTGTATGACTGTTGTTAGTATACCTAAACGTTTATGCTTGTAAAATATGTATGCTATTATTGCCTATTTTATTGTGTAAGGTAAAGTGTTTTGTCATAATGTTGCATGTTTCTCAAATCCCCTTTTAAAAATGTAAATAGATGTCTTTTAAATAATTTTTAAAATTATTTTTCCCGAATTATATTTTTGGGATCCTGATCTTTCAAGATTTCAACATTTGGGATTATAATACTTGAGACTGTGATGTTTAGGTTATGACCCAAACCCATATACAGTTGAGCTATAAAAAAACACAAGTTGGAACTGCATAGTTACAAGATTTTAAAATAAATGCAATTTGTCCTTCGGATCAGTGGGTTCTGCATCTGCATCCAAACACAGACCAAAATATAGTATTCTGCACTGTGAAAAGGGTTAGGGTTAGGGTTAGTGTTAGGGTGGTGGCAAAAATATTAAGGGAAAAATATTAGAGAAAGTTATAGAATATAGTCTCAAATCCTTTTGGAAGGCCTAAGGGTTTTTTCTATAGTTCTTGGCTGAAGGCAGCCAGACAGAGTCTCTTTGCAGGAGCCAGAGAGATTAGGGCACAAATACAAAGGAATGTGGGGAGTCTACCTAACTTGTGGGGTTCTAAAGTTAACCTTTGGTCATTTCGATGGCTCTCTGTGGGGAAGATCAACCAGGGATATTACCCACTAATGATATTTGCTTTGGACATTGGAACCTGTCCTTTAATCTTTAACCTCTAGTGGTGTTGACTCAGAGTTTTTGTCATTTAATGTGTGCTGAATAAAGGCCATTGAGGCCAGCATGTCAGGGCCAGTAGTCATAACTGTTTACAGCACTCTCCAGGGAGTCTGTAAGTGGCCACAGACACTCAGTTGAACTGGCAAAGCATAATATCTGTGTGTCAATATACTTTATTCATCCGTTGCTGAGTCAGGGTCTGCTGGAAAGACCCCAGCTGGTGGTGATCCTGACACTGCATATATGGCTGACTGATTTTTCCTATTTGCGAGTTCCCTACCATCCACTGTGAGACTTAAATATGCTCAGATTTTGGTTATCTCCTGGGGTCCTGGAACCAATTCCCCTCAGATAGAGAGGGATAACAGCTGTAGAAAGTATTTAGATTGAACGAGAGTGACAGCAATAAAAACTGAGTTTAAAATCCCACTCTGCCTCCACTGCTTTGGGAAATTTACTCACCTCCTGAAGCCTCAAGGCTTCACTGTAGAACATAGATAATGCCCTTACCTTACAGGATTGCTGTGAAGATTTAATTCTATCATGTGTAGTCATTTGTGATTGTCATCTCTCCTGCATTCCTCACATCTGTTTTATCAGGAATCTCTCCATTTAAAATATATAAATAACTCTACTCATCTTCCTTCTACCACTCAGCCCAAATCACTTGTTATCGCCCACGTTGATGCCACCATGATTCTCAACTATGCTCCCAGCTTTCTGTCTGACTTCTCTATAGACTTCCTACAAACACACATCACACATCCAAAATATTTTTCTTTCACAAACTTATGAGTTAATATCCTGTCTTTTCCATACTGAAACCCACCAATGGTTGCGCATTGACCTTAGTAAAAGTGTAAACCCCTTAATGTGGTCTCCTAGGTCCAGGATCTTACTCTTACCATTATGGCTCTTGAATTACTATTCTCTGGTAATGCTGTCCTTCTTTTTGCTCTTCCAACATATCCAGGTAATGCAGTCTTCTTTGCCTGAAATGTAGACTCCTGTCATTTATAAGTTTGCCCAGATATGTTTGCCTCAGAAGGCCCATTATTGCTCACTCTGAACTTGACATTCTAGTCACTCTCCATCATAGAACCCAGCTTCGTTTTCTTCGTAGTACTCCTCAGTATCTGAAAATATCTTGCTGATTCATTTTGTTTATGTACTGGTGTCTGTACCCCCATCCCAAAATGTGAAATTTTATTCTTTAAGAATGTTTTATGGATATTCACTTTGGGCAATCATAATGACACAATGTTCAGCATAGGACATCGGCCTGGAACTCAGTCAAGGCCACAGAGGCCTTTGAAAGGACCGGCATGGATTCCAAGATAAAAACGTTAAAGACAATGTAAACCTGGGCAGTTGTTGACTATTTTGACAACCATATATAGGGCCAGAAATGAGTAAAAAGCCAACAAAAGGGACAGCAGAATTGAGAGACTGAAAGGCATAATCTGTGTATTATCATTTGAAACACTGTATTCAGACACTATTAGAGGCAGTTCTACTTCTCTATCTCCACTTTGTGTAAACCAGTAACCCTGCTTTATTGCTTTAGCTAGTTTGGATTGAGTTTACATTATTAGTAACAAAATGAAAGCTTTATTAGTTCCACAAATGTCATATAAAGACTGGCTAAAAGGGTTATCATTTCTGACTGGTAAGACTAGAATAGCCCAGCTGCAGACATACGCAGAATATTTGCTATGTTGGAGAATGCTCTAATTTTTTAAAAATTGTATGCCTCCTACCACGCACTCCTCTCCCAAAATTCCAGTTTTTATAAATAGCAGATACAGTTGTTTATAGGTTAAGATTTTAAATGCCAGATTCTCTTTTACCTTGTATAAGACAACGTTCATGCTGCTTAAGAAGAGAATTACAAGAAAAATATTCTGCATTAATTAAAGATGTAAATGCAGATGATATTTTTAGAAGATTCCATTTTTTCTTGTAATTCTTTGCAGACAAGTGAGTAAATACCATTTTGTAAGAATTTGTTAAACCGTATTTTTCTATTTCACCAGGCTATCACTAAGAATTTTTAAAATATATGTGAAGCAAATGTACATGGAATATCTTATTACTTACACTTAACTTACATCATACAGCACATTAAAAAGGTAATATACGTCTTGTACATATTTTAAAATTTAGAGAGCAATTTAATCTAGAAGTCTTTAAAAACAAATAGTAAATAACTATTTTTTTCCCCATTGCTGTTTAGTGCTAGCAAGAGCCTATATATTGATATTATTAATGAAGAGTTAGATTATGAACAAGACACCAAGGGAAATTTTGTATATAAAATGATGTGTTATAAAATATTCTTTTTACATCATGTCATGTTCAGAAATTCCAAGGATTAAAGAAATATGAGAATCAGAGAAATAGGGTTGGCACTGCTGTATATACAGTCTGACCTCCCACAACACTCTAGAGAGAATAAGTAATAACCTGACAGGAAAAGCAAGAAAGCCATGACATCTATACATAAGAAATAATTAATTATGTTTCTGTATAAAATTGTGTCAAATGTGTCTGCACTTAGTTGGCTTCTTCCAGAAGGAGTCGGACTGTTGGGGAAATGATTGTCTAGGAAACACCAGGAGGAGTACTGCACTTTACTCTCCTCCCACAGCCCCAGGAAAAATGAGACACGGAAAGAATGAAAGGGAATGCAATCAATAAAGTGTGTCTTATTAAAGGAGTTGTCCCTGTGGATAACTAGATCTTAACATTTCTGGGGAAATCTGGAAGAAAATTAGAGTTATTCCACTGAGGGAGCAGGGGAACTAAGGTGCTTACCGACTCTACTCAGTCACCATTTCAGGATGTGGAGGTGAGGGGAGGGCAGTCATTCTCTGGCATTTCGGGCTGGCTGTGCATGTGAGCTCCTGGCTTAGAAAATCTTTCATGTAAAAATTCAAGCACTGGCAGCTGGAAACAGACTGGAGTGCAGCAAGACAGTAAAAGTCAGCAGAGTTGAGCAGGCACTGGCATAATTTACTCCCAACTTCCTTGACTAACCAGGGTGGTGGTGGGGCACACAAAATGCTAGAATGACCCATGAGTTCTCCTGTAAAAGAATTAATTAATGTTGACTTCCCTACACCCTGCTGCTACTCTCTGGGTATATGTAATTTTAAGGCTTCAGAATATTTAAAATTAGAAGCAGAATTTCCACCTGAGATTACTTCTAGTTCTTATTTCTGATACAAACAATCCTGGCTTGAAGCACAAACAAATAAATAGAATAAATAAGTGGGAAAATACCCATGAGGCAAATTTCCTCTGTGCTCTAGTCAAGGTTTATGACTCCACTGGCAACTCATATCATTCTTTCCTTTCACAATATAATACCATGATCCTATAATCTTACAATACAGTGTTCACTATTTTGTCCTATTCTTTCTATAATTTGGTATGCTATGAAGCCAGTAAATTTTATTAAATAAAAAATCTAATTTTGTCAAGAAATAAACGCTTTCTTCCTGTCCCTCATGAACATACTGTCTCCCAAGCTGTGAGCACACAGTCCACTAGCTGCATGGTGAACCTATCCTCTGCCTGCCTTCCCTCTTCTGAAAAATGTGTTGTATATCAATTGTATCAAATTCCAAAAATGCTTCTAAGTGCTAAGTACAAAATAGTGAAAACCCAAACCTTATAGTTTCTTGGTTTAGGCAGCATAACAGAGAGCTCTTCTTTCCAGAGTAACTGAGTCTAAGTAGCCAAGAAGAAAAAACAGAGCCTATTATGCTTTTAATGGCTCCACAGGGAGATAGAGGATATGTTGAAAAGAAAATTACATGAATTAGAGAAGTGTTGATGAAATGCAGATAGACATCACAATGTCTTAATTTAAAAATTCTCAACACATTAAACCATTGCAGCGTTCTGTAATATTTTATTTTCACCCAGAATATAAGTTTCCTGAATTTTAGAGAGGGATATCATGGAATAGGAGAGCACAGGTGTATCTCAGTGATTGTAAAATGTTTTTCTTCTGGGAATGAAAATATGTCCTTGACAAACATGATTACGGAATTCTTCCCACATTTTACAAAGGATGTTAAGCTTTGATTGTATACATTTGCTTACTTTCTGGCACTATAAAATGCTCTAGGCTAATCTTGTATATTTCCTGCCCTAGTCTTAGAATAAGCAATTTCTTCAAGGATTCTGATAATTTGTATTAGAGAAAGGTGTTAGAAACTCAAATTTGGGCTTTACTTGTACTGCTTTCAGATGTCAAAGCAAGGAAATATATATATATATATATATATATATATATATATATATATATTTGTGTATATATATATATATATATATTTGTGTATATATATATTTATATATATATTTATGTATATATTTATGTATATATACACACACACATATACATATATATCTATAATAATACATGTACATACACATATCTATTAATATTTCTGTGTGTGACCACTTTTATTTATATTAAGCTAACCATGATTTCATAACAATGTCTCTATTCTAATGCATTTCCACATAGATCATTCTAACTTCCTCCCCTTGTCTATAACTTCCCACTTCAACAAGAAGAAACGCAAGAAACCTGGCTCCATCTTTCCTCAGATATTTACTTAATTGTTCAGTTCCAGTATACGCATATAATGGTATGAGAATTATTAAACCACAATTCCACAGGAAAACTTTTTCAACTAGGACACTGTGCTTACTCAGTTTCTTTTGCCATTAATCTTACAGACTCTTCATTTCCAAAGTTACTTAGGTCTCCATCTTTTTCCCCATCTTCTTCACTGAGGTTGTTTTATATATTTGTAACACAGTTACATTCTGTTGTCATAATCCGTGTTCTTTCCCAAGATTCCCCAATCTCCTAAATAATTTTTTTAATTGCACATATTATAATTTATACCATAAAATTTTAACAAATGCATAGTGTCACATATCTATTATTATAATATCATACAAAGCAGTTTCACTTAGCAAAAAAAACTTGCCTGAGCTTCACTCATTCAACCCTCTCCCCAAATCTCTGGTAGTTACTGATCATTTTAATATATCTAGACTTTTGATTGTTTCAGAATGTCATTTCATTTGAATCCTATGATATGTAGCCTCCACAGACTGGGTTTGTTTGCTTATAAGCTTTGTTTTTCTATCTATATATCTAAAACAATTCTTTTGTATTTGCACAGATGATATTTAGATTCTTCACTAATCTGACACATTAGGTAGCCCAGGAGGAGTTATACCATCTAAAACAATATTTAATAGATTGACAGGCATTATTCTAAACTAGTAGACTACCCTGCTGGACCTTTAAAGGAGATGGAAGGATGAATATATACATATATACATATGTATACACACGTGTGTGTGTGTGTGTGTGTGTATACATATGGGTATATATATGTGTGTGTGTGTGTGTGTATACACACATAGGGAGAGAAAACTTAATACATATTAAAATCAAGCTGAGCTGCATAATTCGAACATGGACCACCTTTGACTCACCATTGTAAAAAAATTTGTTCTCATGTTATTACGTGAATGAAAATATTCCCAGGTATCACAGTGTGATCACATGCTTATATATTTAATTAAAATGCTACTGATTAGCAGTAGCAGAAAAATTATTTCAACTGCATTACCATCTATAGCTAAACATATAAGCACTATGTGCTGAAGATAAAACTGGGGACAGGGTTTGAAAACAAGCTGTCACCAGTGTAGTCTGACTTTTCCTGTAGATAAAAATGATATCTTGCCTAGAAAGAGTGATTTCCAGTATCTATATAATCATATGTGATTGACATTCATGAAATCTCATCATTAGTATCACTTTGTAATAACCCTTATTAAATTTATGTTTGAAGATGGTAGCATTTTCCTTTTATTCTAAAAAATCGTATAAAATCAAAGAGGAAAATAAAAAATATAAAATTATTCTCAATTTTTATAAAAGTAGGAGAAAGCTAAACATTAGCTTTATCAAAAAGAAAATGAGTGTAATGGCTAGTAAAAAAGTAAAGATTGATTAGAGTAGGGTAGATGAAAGCAGAGAAAGAAAGACATGGTTCCAAATCACAGCAAAATCCAGAAAATATACTTCTCAAAAGTGAGGAGCATATCCTGGGGAGTAAAACTTAAATCCTTTTTTGAAGTAAAAGAACATACAGGTTAGCAATAAGAGGTTTTCTAGAATGGGTTTTGTTCCAAGAAGCAAAGGATATGAGAATCACCCAAAAAAGCTACTTACAGGAAAAATTCAGAGGCAGAATGAAATAATGAGAAAGAGAAACTTTGCATTACTTAAAATTCTACAGGTCTCTGATATTACTGATGAGACAGTAAGAGCTAAATGAACTCACACAAAACTAGGTTATAAGGAAAATTTCTTTTAGACTAGTCATTGACCTTGATTCCTTCTTCACATAGAACACACATAAATAATTTATTTAGAAAAAAACTTTGCTCCATCACAAATGAGAAATAAAAAGTATGTCATCATAAGATCTATACAAATGTGATACACAAAAATTATAGAAAAGAAACAACAACAAAAGCAGCAGAATATACTGAGGAGAAAATCAGTCCAGAAAAAGGTAAAAAGATCATATGTTTCATTATAATTTTTGTAAAGAAACTTTTTGTATTGGTCTTCTACATATAGAGATGCAAAATCAGCAGAGGAAACAAAAGATGAGATGCTAAAGCTGATAACTTCAAGAAGTAGAAGAAAACAAAACTCATATCAACAAGGCAAACTTAAATGAATAAAAAGGAAATGAATATTGCTTAAAACACAATAAGAAGCATAGGGAATATAAATTATTAAAGTGAATAAAAATTATATAGAATTAAAATACAATTCTAAAAATTATTGAAGTATGGAAAGACAGGCAATTTCTGGGTGCCAGCATGAGGAGCTCTGCACACTCTCTCCCCAAACACAACTGATGAAAATTATTTTTAAAAACAAGCAAGCAATCATTTGCAGCCACAGGTAATTGTCCTAAGAAACACAGAAATTAAAGAAACAATGATTCAAAAAAATCTATTAAATCTCTGTAAGAATAGGGAGATTTGCATCACTTGAGCAGCAGCATTTTCACCCCTTTCTCTGTCGCATCATAACAGAAGCTCCACTCTGATAGGTGTGACTGAGAAAACAGGGTTCTCCCTCCTCCCAGTTCCCAGTCAGTGGCCAACATGTATCTTAAGAAGGGAAAGACCACCAGCATTTTTCATACTCTCCCCTCAGCTCTGTCCTGAAGAGACTAAATTCCAGGAGAGCACAATTGTGAGGTTGGGGGCTTTCTTCCTCTAACAACCTCTGCTCATAGGATGGAGGCTTCATTCTAGGCAAGGCAGGTCAAAAATACTGGAAATCAGATCATGCTTACCTCAGTTGGCTCCCAGAAGTTGTTCCCTCTGTTGGGAAAAGGAAGCCAGGAAGGCCACTGATTACGCCCAATGTGTTGCCTCAGTCCAAGAGAAGCAGACCACTGTTCCTTCCTCCAGCTTTGGAGCAGCAGAACTGAGATTATGCCTAGTAAGAACGGCAAGCCATGAGAACAAGCTCCAAAGCTCTCTCAAGGAAACTGACTTAATTGTCTCTAAGGGATAGTTTTTTGAGATTTTCCATTTTTTTAAATTAAAATAGTTTCCCTAGAGTGTAGAAATAATTAGGTCCAAGAGAACTTCAAAAACAATGATGAAAGGTCTATTTTGTTAGGTAGTAGAAGTCGGAGCTAATTATATAGGGATGATATTGTTTTCTACGGTACAAAATAGAATTAGGAATTGGCAAATTTTGTTAGGAAAAAAGGAAGTTGAGGGTCAGTGGGAGAATATAAGCATTACCTGTGAAACTCTTATATTTATTCTAATTCATCTTAAGTATTTAGTCTAAGTATACAATACTTTATGGCAAAAGACTATTTCTCACTATGAATAATCCAGATGGGTTTTCCTGGCAAGCAGCTTTCTATACATGGTGAATTAGAGACTCAGCCACCTTTCATATGTAAGTTTCTCCGTCTTCAACTTTTAGCTACCAGGGTTACCAAAGGGTGGGAGGAAACATGGAGGATCCACCTGTGAAAGGTTTGTAAGAGCCCACCCAGGAAGCGAAGAAATTTACTTTGCTCACATTCCATTATCTGGAACTTAGTAGCCTGTTCACACCTAACTTCAAGGAAGGCTGGATATGAAATTTAGAGAGAACAGGCTGGTTATTGATTAGCAGTATGCAAAAAGAATTGAGGCACTACAACATAATAAGTACAATAGGACCTAAAGCAGAGAAGTGACGGCATGAAAGCTTTGGGTGCCATTGAGACATAGATGAAGAAGGAGAGAAATATAGGCTAAAAGATAAGTGGACAAGCACTTTGCCTCCAGCACAACTTGAACATAGACAGACTTTACCTAAAAACTTGTTGGAAAGCCTCAGTTGATACCACACAGATAAATGTGGGAATCATTTCTTTTTCTTCCCATTATGGCACTCATATCAAGCATGATATAGTGTGGTCTACATGCAGACATGGCCTTCCACAAACTCCAAGATCCTCCTAAAGCATGTTTTCATTTCTTTATATGAGTTTGAAAAATCACTATGATTTGAAGGTTGGTAGGAAAGTTTTACAAAGAAGTGGATGAAAACATCATTTTCGTGTAGAATGTAATTTAGAAATCTCAGACAGAAAGATCAGATGAAGATTTGAAGAAAGGAGGTTGCTTTCTGGGAAACTAGGACTTTTCTAGTTGAGGGTAAAAGTAATTACATTTTATTAAAGAAACAATTTATAAAAATGATTAAAAAGAATGCAAAGAGCAGTTTCTTCTGTGATTTTGGTGTATTGGATTTTATTTATTAAAATCAGTTCTTTGCTGAAAACAAACATGTCATGCTACAGAAAATAATTGTTAATGTTTTTGAATTTTCCCTCGGTGAACTTTTTTTCTCAATGGTATGGCTAATCTTTCTTGTTATTAAAAGATTTGAACCTGTTGGGTGATATTTTAATGCTATTACCTCAAATATTCTAAAGATATTGTTATTCTCATGATAATAAACTTTGATTTAAAGCGAAAAAATGGAGCACCTAATAATAATAATTAACAAGTTAGCAATGTGAAAGAGGACATTTTCTTTGACATAAAGAAGAAAGCTTCATAATTAAAAGTCCAGCCATTCAGCTGACAGAGATTAAATTTTTATACAGTCACTTCTCTCCTCTTATTTATTATAAATCATGAATACTAATAAGGAAATTCAATTATTTATAAAACACTATGAAATATAACCTCAGCTTGCTAGTTAGATCTAAACTTTAGATGGTCTTTGCAATTCATAAGGATAAATTTACTGTATGTTCACTTTAAAGTAAAATGGTCAAATTTAATGAAGATATAACTTGTAGAGATTTTGCTGAAAAGTGACCGATACTGTTAAAATGGGCTTGTGCAATATTCAAGCATTATTTATAAAGCTAAACATGGAGGAATTCTTGCTTTAAAACGGGGGCAATCACTGGGCCAATAGGGAAAATCAAATCTGCTCACAGTACAGATACCGCCTAAAATGAAACAGAAATGTGTTTCCTTGGAATATTGCACACTTCATTTCATTCAGTAGATCTGCTACTTTTCGACTGGGAGAAAGGAAGGGAACAACCTTCCTGCCATTGCGTCATAGCTCAAGGTTCAAAAGAGGGAGTTCACGGTTCGTTTTTTACAAAGTCCTGCCTAACAGCATTTCTCAATTCTAGTGGTTGGGTGTCAGATCAAATCTGAGAAGCCCTAAAAGAGGTAGAAAGCAGTGTTCTTTAAGGATCTGTCCTATCCTTTAAGGAAAGGAAACACTGTCCCTTCTTTCTCTCCAGTGTTCCTATCTCCCATTGTTCACAAGATGCCAAGAAAAAAAATGACTGGACTTATCTCTGCACAGGAAGAACATGAATCAAGATAGCAGGAAAGCTTCCAAGTGCTTCAGCAAATGTCTAGAAATCTGCCTGCTCCTACAACTGCAGCCTACAATGCCAAACTCATCTTCCATCACTGGTTAGGATGCTACCTCTTGGAGTATTCCAGCAACTAAATCTGAGCCTCAGGGAACCAACAAAGAAAAACAGCAGTACATCTATGGGTGCTGAGCAGCTTGGTAGAGGAGGATCAGTCATAAAACAAATGGTATAAAATAAAGCTTTTGGACAATCCAGATAATATTTTTAATTTAAAAGAGGAGAAGAGGCATTTAAGAAAATCAAGTATACCACTATCACACAGGAAACAGAGCCTTTCTGGATCTTAAATAAAAACATGAGTTCCCAAATAATTCAATAAAGAACCGCATAATCACTTGAATGACAACCTGGACTATCAAGTGAAATAATAACATTTTACAACAAGGAAAAGTACTGAGATATAGAACACAAGAGAAAAGGTAAGTAGGTGAAAGAATCAATCCAGGAGCTCTAACTTGTAAATAATAACATATGTGGAAGCAAGAGGAGAATCAATATTGTGTGGAAAATTATGGAAAACTTCAAAATCAACAAGATAAAATCAATATGTAACAATCAATAAAATCTAAAATGATATTAAAAAGTGAACAAAAAACTACAATTCAAAATAAATATTAAACTCAAAGTGAGGAAGAATACATATAGTAAGTCATATTAGGTGTTATCCTAAATGTGAAAGGTCTGAATTTTTCAATTAAAATAGAAACATAATTAAATTATGTTTAAGCACACATACTCAGACACATCCACCTCTCCACACAGTTATTTGGTGTTTATAAAAATACTTACAACAAAGGGACAGAGGGAAAATGCAAATACAAATAAAGCAGCATCAGACAAGGTGGAATTTAAGGTTCAAAGAATAGAAGAATATGACACTGAACAATAATAATAATCACAATCTATAAAAAGATAAAGCATTCATAAAACTGTGTACCAAATGAAATATGTGATGCAAAAACTATTTCAAATGTAAGAAGGAATTGATTAGAATTAGAGTAAGAGACTAGAATATCTCTCTTCTCATTTTGGACATATCTAGTAGGCAAAAATCAGAACGGTATATAAAAACCAAATTTTTTTTAATTAATAACTTTGGCCACACACTTGTGTGCCCAGGTATAAAACTTTAGATCTCTCAAATAGAGAATAATGTTTTTCTTATGTGAAACGCTTACAAAAAAATATATATTTTTCTTGGCCACATGGAAACTACACAAATTTGAAAGTAGAAAGTTACATGCTAAGTCCTCTGATCCAAATCCAGTAAAATCAAGTATAAATAGTAAAAAGTGACCAAAGCTTCTTAGTTCATTAGAAATTAAGAAACAGGCCTCTAGAAAATCCGTGGATCTAAAAGAGAATCAATAGACAATTGCAAAATACTTTAAAGTTATTGAAAAGAGAATACTTCAAACTGACAACTTATGAGACACAGGAAAAACCGCTTAAAAATTGTGTAGTATTTAGTTCTTTTACTACTAAAGAAAAAAGGCTAAAAATGAAGAAAATTAATTATACATATGAGTAAAAAAAATCAACAAAATTTAAATACTCTTGATAAAAAGGGTTGAGATAACAGCTGAAATTAATGAAGCAGAAAGTAAATAGCCAACCTTAGTAGAAAGAAATAATTCAAAAACTGTTTTTCTGTAATGATGAGTAAAATAACTAAACGTTGTATTATTCCAACAAGAGAAAAGAGAGAGAGAGATACAAAATTAAGAGAAAGGAAACATAGGCACAGAAAAGGTGAAATTAAAGTAATACTGTGACTCTATAGCAATGCATTTAAAAACTTTAAAGAAATAAATAATTTCCCTATAAAAATTTAAGTAGTCAAAATTTAAAATCCCCAGAAATTCAAAACTTGAGCAGTTAATTAACATAAAATCATTGGCCATTTCTGTTAGGTTACATAGAACTTTCAAAAGAAGAATGATAGATACTGTCTGAATAGCTCTGGTGTTGGGAATTTAGAGATGGTCTCCTATAGCTGCCTGTCCTGTAAACAAATAGTACCCAACTTAATTGAGTATGGGAAAGCCACAACCCCCAGAATTCTAGGTAAAGCCAATGATGATTGTAGCTCTTCCAGAGAAATCTTACTGAAGTGACTAAACGAATGCAAAAATAAGAGCCAATTGTGTTTTATGTATGTTTATCTGAGATTAACGAGCTATTCAATTTCAATTTCTAATCTAAATCTACATGTGTTTAATTTTAAAATAACTTACTTTGATAGTGGTGGGAGGTGATTATTATTTATATATATATATATATATATATATATACTTTTTATTGCATTTTAGGTTTGGGGGTACATGTGAAGAACATGCAAGATTGTTACATAGGTACACACATGGCAGTGTGATTTGCTGCCTTCCTCCCCGTCATCTGTATCTGTTATTTCTCCCCATGCTATCCCTCCCCAACTCCCCACCCCCTGCTGTCCCTCCCCTTTTTCCCCCCAACAGACCCCAG